>JAOVVG010000020.1:13962522-13978271 GCA_028566375.1 Leptodoras nelsoni
CCCTCACAAACTCCCTCACTCCCTCAGAAACTCCCTCACAAACTCCCTCACTCCCTCAGAAACTCCCTCACAAACTCCCTCACTCCCTCAGAAACTCCCTCACAAACTCACTCATTCCCTCACAAACTCCCTCCCTCATAAACTCACTCAGGCACTCTCTCTCAAACTCACTCACAGAGTCTCTCTCTCTCTCTCTCTCTCTCTCTCTCTCTCTCTCTCTCTCTCTCACACAAACTCAGAGTCTCTCACAGACTCACTCACTCATTCACTCACTCACAAACTCACTTAAATATTCTGTACAGATGCTGCAAGACCAACAAATTATTTACACATTTTTTATTTAATTGTATTTTTTGGCTCTTTAAACTCTGCTTTTCTGTTTAGAAAATGAAGACTGAACTTGAACACATCAAGAACAGATTGCATGTGAGTAGAAGCTTTTCTGCCTGAATGAATAACAAAGCTTTCCATCTGTTTGCCATAGTGGATAATCTTATTAACATTACATTATTCGTTTGAAGGAGGCGAGCCAAAAAATCCGAGCAGACACAAAGTTGGATATTAATCTTGAGCGAAGTCGAGTAACCGACATGGTAAGTCAACATCCTGGTTTGTAACGAGCGCGATTACAGGTCTGTACCTATACGTTTTATACTCCAAATATGAACCAGTTTCTCATGCGTCAGTTCACAGAGCAAGAGAAAAAACTGATGGAGGTCAGTTCTGAGTTTCACAAAAAGGTAGGTTGTGATTAAAAAAAAAGCATGGGAAGGTGTGAAGCTGCTCAGGAAAAGTAGGAAAATCCAATATTAGGTTAAAAGGTTTCTTTTTGTAATGTTTAGAATGCTGAAATTGAAACGAATGCGATCGAAACCACCAAGAAAATAGACATCGAAGTGGCTTCACTGAAAACACTCCTGGAATCGCTGAAGCTTCAGACAGTCCGTTATCTCGCAGGTACGCTGAGATTCTCATTTTGAATCATTTTGCTGAATTTCTTACCAAATAGATCAATTACAAAATACCAATAATTTTCCACAGCATGCATCTTCTCCTGTCTGGCGATTTCCCTCGGAGTCTATCGGTTGTGGAAGTAAAAGAAATGCCTTTTAAATCTTCATCAGTTTTACATTTATTTTCTGCTGCCTAAAAGGAATTTGCATATTATTGTAAGCAAAACCTGTTTTTGAAATTGTTTTTTTAAATATGAACATGCTCCTTGTAAGTTATTTTCTTTCATGATGTACCATCACCTTCACTGCCAATGACCCCTTAAATATCCAAGCAGTGTTTGTTCATAAATATTTTATCTACTATAACCACTAAGTCCCACTGGTCTGGAATCTTCTGAGGCCATCCTTTTAAATAAATATATATATACATCATATGCTTAGTTCATTTTCTTTCTTGCTTTTTTTTCTAAAGTGTAAAGTAACAGATAGGCAAAGACTACACTCATTTTAATCTTTATAATCTGAACACTAAAATATGGCTAGGATACATCAGATAATTAGGATATACTGCATAAATTTAGAATAATTGAAATTAATGAAGGCAACGAGCACAAGCTGATTCTATAGTGATACTTCCAATAAAAAGGATAAACGGCTGGTATATAAAAATAATTCTTATTACGTGAATCGCACGCAAGTCCGATCCTTAAAATAGTCCTCTTTATCCCACATTATTCCTGCATTAACTATATTCCTTACCCAACCCAGATTCTGAGTAAAGTTAGTCACACATTGATCAGAGGCTACTAATCGCATCAGAACAGATTCAGTCGTATCAAATCACTGAAAAACCGTGTTGTATTGTGAGGAAGTCAGATGTTTACTTCCCTACTAATGACACGCTCCGAAAGGTATATTTCATGTAAACAACTTTTAATTTAACATAGTAATTAATGTAGTTTAGGAACTTTTTGGAGCTCACTACAGACATTTTGAAATCCAAATTAAGAGTAAAAGAAGACCACATGAGGCATACATGATTAATAATATTTTATTTAAGATAAACACTTCAAAAAGCACATAAGTAAACACTTTGCACACACAGATTTTTTTTTTAATGATGATTCACTTTATTGAATATTCCGTAAATCAAGCAAACCCCTTTAAACCTCTGCAAAGAATGTTTTTTTCCTTATTAAACTAAACACATTTTATTAATCAGAACCAAAAGCATTAGTAAACTCAAAGGATTTGACACGTATTTATTTATTTAATTATTTATTTACACGTTTAGGTTGAGGAGGGGGCAAAAAAACTCGTTTCAACTTTATCCCTCTGAATTGTAGGACTTTTCTAAAGGACTGAAGCGGGCCGTTACAGAAGCATCCGCATGCCGTCTGTAAAATTATTCAGTCATTGCTGTTCATTTCTCAAAACGTCTGTACACATGTCCAATCATGGGGAAAAAGAAAATTCTTGGAGGATTTAAACCCAAACTTTTAGATTCTCAATATTACACAAAGAATACCAAAAATATTTCTTTATTTATAAATTAAATTATTTCCACAATTACCCCCAACATACATCTTTTAAAGTACATCTCACTTGGCATTCACACAGCAAAAAACACCTGAAAACTGCAGGCAGTTACAAATACAAAAATGTATTTAATGTATGCATAGCTGAGGACCCTGCCTCAGAGCCGTCCTGTATAAAAATAGTTCTACAGAAACTCAACTCAAGTAACCATGAGAGAAGGAGGTCTTAAAGCAGCAGAGCGGTTTAAAACGGAATTGCACTAATCGTTTGTGACCCTCCTTCCGACTCATCCTGAACCTCCTGTTTTACCGTTACAGCCTCTGTGTCTCCCTCAGCTGCCTCTTCTTTAATACTGGAGCATGACCCCTCACCTTCTCTCTCTTGTTTTAAGAAAGCATTTAAAGGGTTTTCTGTGAGCATCTTATTGGGGGATGGGGTGGAATCCACAAAGGAAGATGTCTACAGTGTTTATGTAAGAGAAAAAGAAGAAAGAAGTGTTTTTAAAGCGGCTTCAAGTGAGGACACAACAAGAGAAACTATTCTTTATTTACAACACAGCACTGGCGTTAGGAATCGAAGGCGTGGTTCAGCAAAAATCTCATTTACAATCATTTTCCATTTGACCTCAATGTAGCCTGAATTAGACGAGACATGTCTGGTGTCTGCTTCTTAATACAAGTCCACTGTATCTGTTCCAGAATTAATATTTACATAAGCTTCTTTAGAATTTTTTTTTTAGAAAACAGCAAGTTTACAGTGGAAGTGTATTCTCATCCATAAACTTACAGTATATCACCTTTAAAGGGATCTAGTATAAAGACAACCACAGATATGTAAAATAATACTGCTCTACAGCAAGTCAAATAGTCAAACTCAATCCCCCGATTTTAGTTCTTGTTACTAATTGTATGCTTCATGAACCAAGAAAATATATTTCCAACAAGAAGGAAGCTATTGAAGAAAATCTGTATATAGACCTCTGACCTTGCTGTGACCTTGACCCTGTTTGGGCTCAGTAATAATTCCATATAAACTTAAACATTCAGACACAAACTAATGGCAGAGGCATAAAAACCTTAGGTGGAAGATAACTTTAGATAACTAGCTAAGCCGCCTCCATAACATTAGAGCATTCAGCTCCATGGTGGAGCTTTGTCCTTGTTTGTAGAGGACAGACCCACAGTGTCCTTAACTACATCAGCACGTCTGATACAGAACTGAAGAATGCATGTGGTTAGAGGTATGCAGACTTATTACCCTTCAGCTACATTTGTCTAAGAGAACCAGACACCAAACATGCCTGCACTGAATGACCACATTTGGGGTAAGACATGATGCACAGAGACTAGTGCTGGGCGAAATGATAATATAATAACTATATTATGATAAAAGTAAATACATTATATAACTGTTTTTTTAAGAGCATTTACAAACTTTCAAAATAAATTACATACAAATAAATTACATATATATTATTTAGCTTTATTCTGGATTGATTCATCTTTATAGACGTAATAGTATCCTGAAATTGCATTCTTTAACCTGTCTATCAAAAGTATAATGACATCATGAGCTCATATCACCGACTCCTACTAGGGCTCGACCGATATACCGACTGTCCTATAAATAAGCCTGATATTAGGATCACAAAACAAGAGTATTGGGGTTGAAAGAAACTTCAGCACACCAACCCTTATGTTTGTTTAAATCAGTTTTCTACAGTTTCACATAGTAATCATAGAGACTGTCACATATAAAGAAAAGTGCAAATATATTTTTCCTTTCTGCAAAAGTGTAAAATTGACAGCCCCACACAGCTTAAACATTTAACTATGTGACTTAAATTCAACTCGTGTTTATGTCAATCACTACCAGTGTCCAAAGTCTGAACACAATATACCCGCATGTTCCAGGGGTTTTAGCTCTTTTAGCTTTGGTCTTGGTGGCGATTTTCATATCGGTCAAACCCTCAAATGAACACCTCACTGTAATTTAAAGCTCATGTATCAAATCTCGAGATCCAACACTTACTTTTGTGTAGTCTTCATAACACATTGGATGGTATGTCTGAAAGAAAAGAATGAATCATGAGTCTGCTGTCTGCATTTACTGGACAGAACATGATAATGAACAGATGCTTCAAATCTTGTACCTTCTCGTCAACTCTGATAGCATTCTTCAGGTGCCATTCCTCCTCATCTTCCTCCCAGTACATCTCAAACTGCTCTTGGCAAATCTCACAGGACTAGGGACAGACAGAAGAACAACATATGTAAACACATTATTTTAAGTATTTAAAGGATTTATGCACAAGTGTGTGTATGCTTCAAGTATCATGATGTAATACTTTAGTCATACAGCCCACACTTAAACTGCACCATGACCAACCTTACTGTTTGCATTTAGGATACACTAATCTAATACTTATAGGTTTCAGACTGGTTTTCCTAAACCACTGGATTGGGATTTGTTTAGACTTGCTGTATTTTCTGAACAACCGAGTGACTACATGCTCTAAACAGTGCAATGCTGACTATGGTTTTTTTCCTTTTCATGTTTAACATGCTTGCTTACTTCATGAACGACATCTGCAGCAGCCTTTACACTCTGAAATTCTCTCTCCTTGGCCGCTTCCTGGTTTTTCTGTACAACCTCCTCATGTACTTTTTCAAAGAACTGGCTCTTTGCCCGCTCCTCAAGATCTGCGATTTCTTCAAATTCAATCCAGTCCTAAAAAAAAAAAAACCAGAACAATTTGCTTTAAGTAATTTGTCAATAAGGTTTGATCCAATGAATATGTATTTAGGAATTAAACTGTGCTACTACAGAAAAAGCACACTGGTGAATATAGGATCTTAAAAATATGAAGGGAAGCCTTAATGGCAAAAATAAATAAAATGCTTTTGGGCTTACTGTGAGACTGTAGTACCACCGTCTGTGCGTTATTTTCCTGCTGATATCCTTCTCTGAACGGTTTTGTCTGTAGTGCCAATCCAAATGATCAGCGTAAATATCAGTCTGAGATGCAGTAAAGCGCATCCCACAGGAGTAACACTGGATTCCAGTGTATAGTTTGGTGATGACACTTTCATGTCTCCTGTTAAGTGACAAAGAACCAAAAACAGTTTATAAACTGCAAGATTAATCGTAAATGTAAAGACTAATTAATTGGCAAACACATACTGTTTCATGTCATCTACAACAAAGCTGGTCATATCAGGGAGAGTATCATCCTCCTCCTGTTCCTCCTCCTCTGGTTCCTCTTCTTCTGGTACACTCTGAGACTGAGTCCCAGATGTGGACTCTGAAATGCACACAGAACATGTATAAAATAATCTGACAAATGCAAGAGAATTGGGAATTGTTTTAGAAATTAAATGGTTTTATTACAAACAAAAATAAGTTTAAGATAATAATGAGGGTCAATAAATCGGTTATTTCTAAATCGATTCTTTTTTGTATTCACACAATCTGCTTAGAGTTAAGGCAGGTGTATGTTGTATGTAGCTTCTTTAGCATGCTGGATGTTTTTGTTTGCACTTGTGTAAAAATAATTTTATTGATCAAATAACCCAAATACACAATGCATTCTAAATACACTTCTTCAAATCTGGCAATTTTTTAAACAAATAATGTAATATGAAAGATTACTTTAAGCCAACCATATGAAGCTGCCGCCAACCATTAAAATGTCATAATGCTCCAAGAAGGGAGAAGGGGGGGGGGTGCTTACCATTGCTCGAGTCTGTTTGTGTTGGCTTAATTATTCCAAAGTCTATCAGTTTAGCCATTAGATCATTTACGTCCATTTGGCCCAGATGACTCTCGGGTTGTCCAAACTGGGAAGCTAACATATAAACACACAATTCATAAGTATATCTCGTGGAAGATCACTTATATACAAGACCCAAAAAGTGCTCAAAAATCTTACATGGTTGGTTGAAAGGTGCAGCGTTTTGTGGTCCGAAGTTCTGAACTGGAGCAGGCATAAGAGACATCTAAAAAAACAAAAGATGAAAATATAATCAGGTTTTATCACTTGCCTTCAAAAGATATCCACATTCAAAATGAAACTGATCAGACAGCTATAATGTTTGGTACTCACAGACTGAGCGTGGTTTGCAGGAGCATTACCAGGAAATGGAGCAACAAGGTTGTATGAATTCTGAAATCCTGAAGGTGTGGGTTCAGGTACATTAAAGTTGGACCCTTGTGAGACATTTTGTTGCATGTGAAATGGTGGGCCATCAAATGCATTTGGTGCTCCTATGTTAAAATTGTGTGGTGGGACACCAGGATTTAACATTGGACCCTGATTCTGAGGCTGATCGATCATCATCTGTCCTTGTGGTCTGAATGAGTTTTGCACATTTAGAGGTGCACGGTATCGTGGAGGACCCTGTGGTACAGAGTCAAATCTTGGCATTCCAGAAGGATTTCCTTCAAATCTCATTGGTGCTGGCTGTGCTGGGTTGTCAAAGCGCATCATGCCCGACTGATTTCCTGGCCCTTCAAGTCTCCTTGATCCGTCGTAATTTACCATCCCAGAAGGATACCTCATAGGGCCTTCAAATCCTCCAGCAGGGCCTTGTGCTATATGGGGGTTATCAAACCTTGTGGGGCCATCAAATCTATTTGACTGCATTGGACTGCTGTACCGCATGGGTCCTTGGCCTTCAAATCGTCCAGGACCTTGATGTCCCATTGGTCCATCAAAACGCCCTGATCCTGGCCCTTCAAAACGGCCATGAGATTCTGCATACCTCATAGGTCCATGTGGAACTGACTGGTCATATCTTCCAGGCCCTTTGAGCAATGGGGGTCTTTCAAACCTATGTGGTCCAGGACCATCATATCTGCCATGCCCCTCAAACCTGGGTGGGCCATGAGAGCCAGGGCCGTCAAATCTCACTGGACCTGCATTTCCCTCAAATCTCCCTGGAGGATGGGGTCTGGATGGACCCTCTGATCGTGGCTGCCCCATGGGGCCATGTGTTCCTTCTAACTGAGAATGGGAACTCATATGGCCATCATGTGTGCCATCATGTCTCGGCATATTTATCCGCGTGCTAGACAATTCAGAAGCGTGAGGTGGTGTTTGGCCAGGAGATTCATTAAGATTTTGACTACCTCTCCCTGGTCCAGGCATCATTTCTTGCCTTGAAGGAGCATCTAAACTTAGTGGCACATCATTGTCCAGACATGTATCAGAGTGAACACTGTTAGGACTTTCGAACCTGGGACTGATATCTCCGTCCTCAAGTTGATCCATATCCATGGACTGTGCCGATACTTCAAATGGCAGACTGGACAATTTCACACCGTTTCCATCACAACCAACTGGACTTGGGGAATTTCTGAAAGGGGCTCCTGTTCGAGATGGTGGTCTGTCATTTCTTCTAGGGTCATCAGGCCCTGAGAATGGTTTAAAGCCTTCACTGCCCTTTTTGAGTGCATCTGAGGTGAACTGATTATCGTGGTCATGAGGCCTATGCTGTTGCATGATCTCTCTCAATGGTGAGTTCTGGTGAATCATAAGGGCTAGAAAACACAGTTAAATATTAATAAGTGAAAACAAATTTTCATCCCACTTGTATGGTGTTTACTAAGCCTTTCCTACAGCAGTCATGCTCAACCCTAATCTTTCATACTCCAAATAATCAGACCTCTAGATTATCCAAATCAGATATAATGTTTAGGGCTATAACCAAATCCTGGAACCAAAGTTCTGAATACCTGCATGAACAGGGTTGTTAATCATTGCCCTAGAAGTTACATGTATAACTCAAAGTTTTACAAACATCCAGTTCAAGGTGCAAAATCATTCAAATGCATTTTATGTTAGTTTAATTAAAACACAAACAAATTCTAAGGATAATGAAGTATAGGGATTTTTTTTGGCAAATCAGCAGAATCATTACATATAAATGACTAATTCACACTACCCATAACAGTGTTCTACATGAATACTATGTATAGTACCTGGGCGTTGCAGCTGCGTTCTTTTCAGCTTTGATTTGTGCTCAAAGTAAGTGAGCTCAGCATCAGACATATGTCCCGAGATGTCCTGTGGCTTCTTTCTCTGGCTTACACCATCATCATTTGGTCCCTCCCAAGAATCTGAGCGCTGTCTTTCTTCTTGATACTGAAATATTTGCTTGATTTGATGGGCAAAGTTAAGGAATTGTTCCTGGGTCAGCTCTCCATCAACCAAACGCTGGCTAGCCTAGAAGACAGTATGACATTCAGAATTTGCTGCTAGATCACTATTGTGAACTAGTACAAAAATAATTAATCAGGGCTTAATTTGCAGTAGCAAGCTTGACTATGTTTTAAACTCGATTAGGAATCATGTGAAAAGATTTTTACAAATGGGTATAGATGTGCAGCTGGAGACAGCTCTGGAGACTGTGTATCTATGATCAGATTTAATACTGACTGGCAACAGAGAGAAAGTACATGCATCTGTGGTCACCCACAACATTCAAGGGCACTGAAATTTTGTCTAGTAACGTGGGTAGCCATTGTGCTGAGTGCATTTATTGTCACAGCAGAAAGGAATGCCAGAAAACTAAGAAATAAAGCTACACAACACGCAATTCAATATAACAAAACAAAAAACACAGAACTGTGAAATATGTCAACAACCTAATATAAACCCCAAACAGGGCAGTTCCTTAAAATCTTTTTATGTGAAGGTTTCAGTTATACCTTTCGCAGAATATCTCTCTTGCTGGCAGAATTAAGCACATCTGGAATCTGCAAGTTGTCATCAACACTCAGGCGGTGCTGTTTCGGTGTCCGTGGCGTTGGAGGTCTTTGATAGCTGTTCCATGCTTTATGCCTTTGCGGTCCAGGTTTTCCATGTGAGAGATCTTGGTCAGGTTGTTTAAGTCTGTAAACAAAATCCTATTTTAGTTATGCCGTTACAAATCTACACACGCATATTCCATGCAAGTTCATGACAAAAAAAAAAAAAAAAAAAAAACAGTAGAAAGCTACTTACGTTTTATTTTCTTCCCAAACACTTATCCATCTCTTGGTGTCTTTTGCACTTTTATGCTCTGCAGGTGTCGGCCTCTGTAGCTGCACATCCCTGTGCTCAGGATTCCTATCTTCCAGTGGCCTTTTTAACCGCCTCAGCTCAGAAACGTTCTTCTTCGGTGTACTTCGATCCTCCCTGATACTCGCTTGTTGGTTATCTCCTTCGTTATGCTTGCTTAACTGCCTAACCTTTCCAGATTTTGGTGGGGTGATGCTCCTCGTTCTTCTCTTTGGCGACCGCCTCTCTTTTCGTTTAGGAGAATGTTGAGGCGGAGAACGAGATCTAGACCGAGACCTCTTCCTGATGTTTGTTTTACTGATTTTAAGATCTTGTTTTTGAAAAGTATCAAATCGGTCATGCTTATTCAGAGACCCATTTGCTAGCTTGACTCTAGAGTTACTGGATCTCTGTGGCTCGGTGGCTTTGCCAAGGTCTTCCCGTTCTTTCCTCTCAGTGCTTCTTCTCTTTTCTTTGATGTCTTCCTCTTTCAGATCCGTTTTCTCATGCACCTGTTTTCGCAACCTTGGGTCTTTTTTACTAACATCTAATGCCTTTGTGTGCTCAGGCTCAGAATCTTTACTTTTATGAAGCACTCCTTTACTTAATGGTGAAACTGATTTGGATTTCACTTTTTCATCAGTTGAAGAAGTATCTTTTTTGGGTATTCTCATTGGCTTACTTGGCCTTTCTGGAGGTACAGGTACTCTCTTTTCGGGTGCACTGACAACAGGTGGTGTGGTGTGGCTCTCCTTCCTGAATATCCCTTGTTCCTTTGTATTTACAGATGGGGTGGAAGCTCTGTTTAATCTAGGATCTCTGTTTGATGGCTTGTCTGCCTGTGGCAGAGGCCATGACTTGTGTTGTGTAGGAGCTGGTTGACTCACAGCTGGTGGATCAAACTGGCCCGGAGAACTGTGGGGTGGGTGGTTTGTACTGGCCGCCTTGAGGAGAAAGAAAATACTTCAATGTAGATTTAAATCCTGTTGCATTTTAATTCCCCTTCATAAAACCTAACTTAAGTACAGAAATGAAAATTCCACGAGTCAACACAAGGCTTACCAGTTGCGCTTTTGTTTGTTCAAGTTCAAGCTCTATCTTCTTCTGCTGAAGTTCTAACAACTGTTTTTGCTTAGCAAGCAACTGCTGCCTTATTATTTGTTCCTCTGCCAAGTTCTTCTCACTGACTGTGGGATGAGGTTGAGCTACTTCTTCAGTCTACACAAAAAGAAAGACATTGTAATTAACCGTTTTTCTTAACTACAGCGAGAATTTCATCACCAAGGTACTATTTACTCGTTCTATATGCTTACCGGTTTTAAGAATTTGGGGTTGACATGAATGCTGGCATTCACATTTGGTGGTAAAGGCTTAATGGGCCAAGCAGGATCTACTGAATTCACACGAACATCCAATGCATACAGCTTCTTCAAGAGGAAAATTTCATCCCAGGTGGAACGCAATTTGAAGAGACATTTTCTAGTGTTTTCATCCACCTAAAGCAAGGTAGAATAAAGGAATACTCTGGCATCCATTTCTTTGGTAGAAAAACACATAAATAACTTCCTAAATTGAACTAATACAGTGGTTAGAAATGAGTAAATCTATGACCACCGCAGGTTATGAAAATAAAACAGTACGGCATACAAATATCTATACATGAATAAATAGAAGCAGATGTTTAACGCTCAGCAACATCGTAAGAAGAAATAAGTGGAAAATTAAGTACCTTCTCAAACACACATATAAAGGAAGTGATTAGGTTTTTAGAAAACACTTCGAGGTACTGTCCTCCAACATTCTTCACTATGGAATCCACTAAGTACAAAACAGGAAGCTTCTCAGCAGGAGGCGCCTACAGCGATAGAAAACTCACAAGTTTAGTACACAACATGACAAATGTGCAGTTACAGAGTGATATTAACTTGTCCTTTGTTGTTGTTTTTTTAAAGTGGGGGTAAAAAGTAGGGGTTGTTGGGGGTGGCAAAAAAGTCATCCACACCCCCAAAAAAATTACATTTAAAAACAATACATCTCCATTTTCTTCAGATTGTTCCAGCCCTTGGTTTACAAAAGAAAAAAGGAAGGAAAAAAAAAACGCTTGCAGGGACACATGATAACTGAAATCACCATGTGCATTCTAAAAACAGGAAGATAAAAAAAAAAAAAAAAAAGCTGTATTCCACTTCAGAAGAGGGGAAAAAGCTCCAATGATGAATCTTCAGTGCAGGTATCCCAGGTCAAAAAAATGCAGGATGTCCATATTTTTATTAGTTTTTTTTTCCCCCACACCAGTCACCATTTGAGAAACACATTTTGGAAGTGTTTTTAGTCATGTCTTTTATGAAAAAAAAAAGGGATACATAGTCTTATTTTATTTTGATTTGGCAACTGACTTCACTTAAACATACCATATTCACCTTTTAAGACAAAAAAAATTGCAAGATTAAACGTCGACTGCAAAAAAAAAAGGTCCATTGCACTTTTAGGAAAAAGCTTGTTTGGAGTCTGTCCTTTAAATTGTAGGATTTGTCTAAGAATTTTTTGCCCCTCTTCCCGGAGCGACATCAATGACAAGGATAAGGATATTTTAAGGACAATTAACATTTGGTCAATTTATGAAGTTACTACGCAAAGACGTTGTACACATCTGAAGCAGGGTCTGATTGAAAGACCATTTCTCCCAAACAAACTCAAAAGAACAGGAAGATGTTCCCACAAAAAAATTACACTGGTAAAGAAAGACAAAAGCACATTTCATATCGTTTATTGTCACATTTGTTTAGCATTTATTAACAATGAGAAAAATCAATAGAGCAAAATGTACTCAGCATTCTAAACACGCCATGAACCCTTTATTAGTTAGCAGATACAAAAAGAGAAAGGAGCGAGACTTCGCCTTGGACCACCAAGGTTATGACCACAGGACTATTAGCATCACAGCGATTGACAGCCGTAGTTTATAAGTAGTGCAAGCTTTTATTGATCTGGACATGGCTTACAAATATTTAACTCGCTTCTGCTCATCTCTATCCAGTGCAGTGGCCAATATCACTAACTGCGACTAATACACTGGAAAAGCCTAATCCGGATTACCACCTTCTATAACTGAGTCAATGCACCACATGGCCACTGTAATTAAGAGAAGACAGAATGGCAGGCTTTTTGTGATGGCCTAGCAAGTTACTCTACCCATCAGGTAACATTAACACTGGTTAGTCACTGTTCCTGCAGACAATGCAAATGTATAAAGCCGGCTAATTAGATTAGGGCAGGACTCAAGGGGGAACTCAGCAATATTAGAACCACCTTTAAAATAAAAAATGAGGCTCTATTCATCATTCATCCTTTATAATTTATTTTCTAAATAAAAAATGTTGTCCCCTTAAGTATACCCACTAATTGCTATTAAAAGAATTTCATCCACCATAATAGGGGTTAAAATACTTTTTGTAGCCAGAGACGTTAAGAGTTTCCATATGCGCCCTCAGGACACTTAAGGGCCAAAGCTGACACTGAGATCAGATATCAACACACCCTTCAGTGTCTCAGCCACATGGTGTGTATCTGCATGAAGCAACGTTTCTAATCAACCACTACTGAGTTCTACTGTATAAATAATAATACTTTATAATTTAAGGCCTGGTGTAACTCTACTGAACTGAACTGTTCTTTAACGGATTTGACCTAAAACAAATAGTTTTGTACCTCATATTAAAGTAGAGTAGCTATTCATAACCATTATTATTATATTGATTAGAGTAATTTAGAAAGCAGACCAAGTGAATTCATTAGATAAGCTAATTTAATTTATTTAATTAAGCATCATATTACTTGCATGTTTAACACACTAACAGAAAGTTTATCGTCTATGACTACATGGTGTAAACGTTTCTATAACTGGTTATCACTTTTTGTGCGATGCGAGTCGTTAAAGCTAAACACACCTTTGCTAAGCTAGCTTCTAGCTAACGAGCCTGGTTCTCTCACAGGAACGAGGCGACACAAATAAAGCAAAATGGACGTTTAAAATTAGGTTCTGACATAGAAAAAGTTATAAATATCTAGGAAGGCTAAATAATCGTTATGTGTAATCATTTTACAAAAGTTACATGTACAAACTGTTCTAGTGTTTTGCCGCCGCGGTAAAGGCCTGAACACGCTTTAGCTGACTCTGCACATGCGCGTGCTGTTGTATTCGACGAGGACAATATGGCTACGTGACAAAACAAAAAAAAGCTATTTTCATAAAAACCTTGGTAATTTGTGCTTCAATTATAGCGACGATATCCTCGGCGAACTGCAGATTCTCTTCGGCGAGGATGGTCAGCATGTTGATGTGCGGTTTGCTGTTGAAAGTCAAATCTTCCAGAGACGACTGATACTCTCGGCAGGCGTCTTCTCTCGCCGCTTCGGCCGACATCTTCGAGTCGTGTTTCTAAACTAAAGCAGTTTCGACCGAATTTCGGATAAAATACAAGCACAAAATTCGACACAGTCCATTTACATATTCTTCATCCTTTTCTTTTGTTGCTCAAAAGCCGTTTCTTATACAATACCGCTCGCGTTTTCCTCTTCGCCTTCTCCTCGGTATCACACGCTAGAAAATGTCCGTCCTCCTTCAACAGTTGTCTGCGTCACACGAAACGGTTTATAACACGCCTTACGTCACTGCGTTCTGATTGGCTATTCTCCTTAGACTTCCGGTTTGCGTTTACAACAAGCAACCAATCAGCGTCGTGTCCTCGCAGCACAAAACAGGCTTGCACACGGTACACCGCTGAGTAACACCTGACCTTTGTTTTTCACCCTGTTCATACACGGTAAACACCCAGAGCGTCTGTTGTCATCTGTAATTTGGCTTTACCAATAGGCAGCTTAGTTTTACACTTATATCCATTCAGGATATATGAAAACAAGAGCATTTTGTACTACAGTGACACTACAGTAAAATTTAATTATGAGATGTGAGATACCAAAGTACAGTGGCAGCAGCACAATCCATAAAATCATGCAGATATGGGGCAAGAGCTTCAGTTAATGTTCACATCAAACATCAGAAGGAAGAAAAGGTGTGATTTCTGTGGCTTTGATCGCTAAATGGTTGCTGGTACCAGATGGGCTGTTCGGTCTTTAATAAACTGACAATATCCTGGGAATTTCACATGCAACAGTCTCTAAAGTTTACACAGAATGGTGCACAAAACAAAAAAACAGTGCGTGATCGCTAAATGGTTGCTGGTACCAGATGGGCTGTTCGGTCTTTAATAAACTGACAATATCCTGGGAATTTCACATGCAACAGTCTCTAAAGTTTACACAGAATGGTGCACAAAACAAAAAAACAGTGCGTGGGTGACAGTTCTGTGGGTACCTTGTTGATAAGAGAGGTCAGAGAAATATAGCCAGATTGGTTTGACCTGAAGGATATAGTTCTCTTTATAATGCCTTTATAATTTCTAACTGTGGTGAGCAGAAAAGCTTCTCAGCATACACAAAACATTTAACCTTGAAGTATGTGAGCTACAATAAAAGAAGACCACACTGGTTTCTGCTCATATCAGATAAAAACAGGAATCTGAGGTTATCACGGGCACAGACCCTGCCAAACTGGACAATTAAACATTAGGAAAAAAATTACCTGGTCTTTTTCCAGTCTTCAACAATCCAGTCTCTAAATCTTATATGAGTAACTTTATCTTTACTGTCAGTTCAGATCAGTCTGGTTATTCTTCTCTGATTTCCTTCATCAGTAAGTTGTTTCAGCCAGCAAACCCTCAACACATCATTCTGTGTCTACTGTAGAGACTGCTGTGGGTGTAAATTCCAGGAGATCAGCATTTCTGAAAAACTCAATCCAGCCCATCTGGTAGCAACAACCATGCCACAGTTAAAGTTGCAGAGATCACACTTTGTCCCCATTCTGATGTTTGATGTGAACATTAGCTGAAGCTCTTAACCTGTACCTGTATGAGTTTATGCATCATGCTGCCAGCACATGATTGGCTGATTGGAGAACTGCATGAATGTCCAGGTGGACAGGTGTTTGTAATAAAGTGGATTGGGACTGTATATAATTCATATCATACAAACATAAAAACACCATATGCAAAGGAGACAATGAAGACAGGGCGGCACGGTGGCGCAGTGGATAGCACTGTCGCCTCACAGCAAGAAGGACCCGGGTTCGATCCCCGGGTGGGGCGACCTGGGAA
>JAOVVG010000020.1:14029942-14051612 GCA_028566375.1 Leptodoras nelsoni
TATATATATATATATATATATATATATATGTGTGTGTGTGTGTGTGTGTGTGTGTGTGTGTGTGTGTGTGTGTGTATTATATAATAAATGCTGGCTTGTTCACAGGCAGAGACTGCACTGACATCAAGGAAACACTAGAGGAAGTAACACCAAAAATTCCAAGTGGGGTTTATATTGTTCAGCCTGAAAACTCTGAGCTTTTGTTTGAGGTAAAATGTTTCTTTAATTACATGAAACCCAGCCTATGCCTTGCACTTGAGTTATAAACATAAGACTTCACATTTCCACTTTGATTTTTCCACTTAAATCTAGGCTAATAATGTTTTTGACCTTTTTAGCTCACTAATCTTTCAGTCTGTTCAGTCTGTTCAGTCTGTATTTCGTAGTTTGTTCACTGTTGTTGCTGCCATTTTTCTTTTTGTGTTTTTTACTATTTGCTTTTTATAATTATTCTTATTTGTCCTATTTTTAGGCCCAATAATCTTTTAATATGAGGGTGAGTTAAAAATGATCTGCATTCTGGCTGTAGGCTTTATTTTAAATCAAATTTCAGAAAAGACAAATATACATTTATGGCATTTGGCAGACACCCTTATCCAGAGTGAATTACATTTATCTCATTTATACACCTGAGCAGTTGAGGGTTAAGGGCCTTGCTCAGGGGCCCAACAGTGACAGCTTGGTGGTGCTTGAACCCCCAACCTTCTATTCAGTAACCCAACACCTTAACCACTAAGCCACCCTTGCCACCGAATACATCATTTTTCGACATAGTCTTCCTGCTTTTCAATAAACATTGTCCATCTGTCAACAAGCTTTCGTATTTCCTCATTAAAAATGTTTTAGGTTATGTTTTGCTGAGCTATGAGCCACGAATGCACTGCTGTCTTCAACTCTTCATCAGACGTGAATCTTCTTCTTTCAGGGGACCAAACAGGTGATAGACCAACAGGGCTATAGGGAGGATGCTTTAACACCTCAAAATGAAGGTTTTGGAATGTGTAGATAGCAACACACACAACAACACAATGCCCTTGGATAGCATGCTCAATGTAATTGTCAGTTGTGGACGTGGACGGGTGTCTGGCTCCTTCTTCATGGCTAACACGTTTGCGAACTTCCTTGAAATTCTCTGTCCATTAATACACACTTCTTTGTGACAAAGCAATTTCTCCAAAACGAATCACTGCACGCTGCTCTTCTTTCATGCAAATCACAAGTGGGGCAGCCATTGTTTCTCGCATTGCAGTCACAAATAAACCGATGTAACATGTTCAAACCTGCACAGCAGTGACTGGTGAGACCGCGACCTCGTACAGAAAACGCTGATAAGACACTGCAGGCAAATTTTAATATAACCAAAGTGCAGATAATTTTTGACTCTACCTCCTATGTTGTCATATTTAATTGTTTTAGTCTCTTTTTTCCTTTGTTGTTAATTGTTGTTTAATATTTTAATGTCTTTGCATAGAACTTGTGCTATCCTTTTGTGCACTTTGGTCACCTTAAGCTGTGCTGAAGTGTGCTCTAGAAATAAACCTTTCTTATTTACTTTCCACTGGTTTCAGGTATTTTGTGAGATGGATTACATGGACGGAGGCTGGACAGTTATACAGAGGCGGACTGATGGCCTGACTGACTTTAAACGCACGTGGTCAAACTACCTGGATGGATTTGGACCCCTACCAGGTCAATGGCTTAATTAATGTGCATGTATGGCCTGTTCGACACCACAAGTCCTCTGGCACATTTAGAGTTTTCCCTGTTCTAACACATCCACATTAAGCCAGGGAGAGCTGTTATTTAGTAAAATTGTTAAATCAGGTATGTAAGGAGTGAAACATTAAAATGCAGGACAGACAGTACTCAAGAACAGCTGGAGCCTCAGATTACTATTCTTGTCTGACAGAAGTGGAACCCAGTGTGGTTTTCTGCCTGCTGTTGCAGCTCATCAGCCTCAAGACCTGATGTGTTCTGAGATGCTTTTCAGCTCACCATGGTTGCAAAGAGTGTTTATTTGAGTTACAGTAACCTTCCTGTCAGCTCAAACCAGTCTCTTCTGTCATCTCTCATCAACACGGTGTTTCTTCCCACAGAGCTGCCACTCACTGGATGTATTTTGTTTTTTGTATACTTTAGAGACTGTTGTAGTTGCATGAGATCAGTAGTTTCTGAAATACTCAAACCTGCTCAAATAGCACCAAGAGCCATGCCACAGTCCCTGAGATCACATTTTCCCACTTATTCCAATGTGAATGTTAAGTGAAGTGGCATTGCTGCCACATAATTGGCTGATTGGATTATTACATGCATGTTCAGGTGTACAGGTGCTCCTGTTCAAGTGTTTGGTGATTGTACATATATCAATAGTGCTATTAAGAACTATTCATATCTTGTTTCTGTGTTTACTGAAGGAGAACACTGGCTCGGTTTGAGGAAGGTGTACAGTATCGTGAGTCAGAAGAACACACGCTTTAAGCTACACGTATCCTTAGTCGCTCAAGATGACTCCACTGCATATGCCTCTTACGACAACTTCTGGCTTGAAGACGAGAGCAAATTCTTTGCAATTCATCTTGGCAGATATGCTGGTAGTGCAGGTGAGATGTAGCTCCTTGCCGTACATGTAAAAATAGATTAAGCAATGGGCTTTGATTTAGGAAATGTGACTGTTGTTATTATTTCATTATATTATGTATATGCAATGTATGATACATGTTAATCATGAATTAGTATGATGTGATAATAGATAGGGGCGACATGGTGGCTCGGTGGGTAGCGCCGTTGCCAAGAAGGTCCCGGGTTTGATCCCCGAGTGGGACGGTCTGGGTCCTTTCTGTGTGGAGGCTGCATGTCCTCCCTGTGTCCGCGTGGGTTTACTCCGGGTACTCCGGTTTCCTCCCACAGTCCAAAGACTTTTAGGTTGATTGGTGTCTCTAAAGTGACCCTAGTGTGTGTATGTGTGCGTGTGTGTGCACCCTACGATGGATTGGCACCCTGTCTAGGGTTGTTCCTGCCTTGCGCCCTAAGTTGCCGGCTAGGCACCAGCTCTCCCATGACCCTGAAATAGGAATAAGCGATCCAGAAAATTAAATGATAATAGATATAGTAAATATTGAAACACTTGCCATCCAAATCCCTAAAAAACAAATTATATACATTTGCAAATTTGGTCTGGCTACAACAATCACTTTTTTCAATACAACTCAGTTATTTTACATTGGATCATTCTAAATAATTCAAAATTATTTACATATAAACGTGCCAAAGTTGTCATTGCAGATGCGTCCAGTCCTCTCGTCCCCCAGTGCTATGAATGCTTTCTGGTGCAACTATCTGAAGGCTCCAGGGTTTGCTAGAGAACATATCAAAACAAAGAGCATCATGAAGACCATGGCACTATCAAAACTAGTCTGGACAAAGTTGTGGAAAAGTACCACTGAGTATCTGATTAGGAAAAAATGTCTTGAACGTCCCACGGAGTGCTGCTAAAACCATTATTAAAACAAGAATGTGGCATGTCCGCAACTCCGCCTAAATGTTCCCTGAAACAGCTGAAATTCCTATCAATAACAAAATGACTTGCTCAGCTGTCTAGGTCTCTAATGTGTATAGCCACAGCATACCCTAAAATAGGACAGTTTTTAGTTCAACTTCACTTTGATGTAAAATACTATATTTTAAGTATTTGGAAAATATTACGAACTTGGGTGGTATGGTGTTGCAGTGGGTGGCGCTGTCACCTCACAGCAGGAAGCACCTGGGTTTGATTCCTGGGCCAGAACAGGGTCCTTTCTGTGTGGAGATTGCATGTGTGCATGGGTTTCCTCCAGGAGCTCTGGGTTTCTCCTACAGCTCAAAGTCATCCAGTCAACAAACTGGAGATACTAAATAACCCCTAGGTGTGAATGTGTCTGTCTGTGTGTCTGCTCTGCGATGAACTGGCAACCAGTCCAGGGTGTTTCCCTGCTTTCTCTCCAATGCGTGCTGGAATAGGCTCCAGTAAATAAATTTTGAAATGACGGCACTCCTCAAATCTTTATCTTCTGTTTTTACTAGTGATGCTCAGCACATAATGGGACCTATCTTAAACTGGCTTATCACTGATTAGCCTTTCCTCACACTCCTCATTTAGCTCACTGAGCTTTTTGTAAAAGCAGATTTCTTCCTCGGCAGGCGATGCTTTCAGAGGATATGAGCAAGAGCAGAATCAGGACACGGCACCATTCAGCACCTCAGATGTAGATAACGATGGCTGCATTCCTTTTTGCACTTTTGATGGCAAAGCCGTGGAGAGCTGCAGCATGCAACACAACAACACAGGCTGGTGGTTCAATCAGTGTGGCCAGGCAAACCTTAACGGCTCACCACTGGACCAAGATCCCTCCAATCAGCCACACCTTCATTGGGACACGTGGACTAGGAACGGAGAACCTGTCAGCATCAAGTCAGTAACAATGAAGATCAGGAGAGTTGAAGGCTCAAATCTGAAATAAAGCTTTTCAAGACTGTAAAGTTGGAAGATTATGGAACGTTTCATTAATTATCATCTGGAATGCGGTTTAATTATATAAACATACCGAGGTCAAAAATATGGCATATCTTTAAACAACAAACAATATAATTTCTTTTTGCGCTTAAATGTAACTATTAGCTATGAAGGCTATTATGTTTATTGTAACTAACAGTCTACTGAAAACTGGTAGTGCCATTGATTTGTGCTGGAGTGCATTGTTTTACAAAAAAAGACATTTTGTTCTGTTGATTTGTGGCATATCAAGCATACATAATTTACACAAGCTGTGGTTGTTTGGGCATCATTGTGATCTGGTGGGGTAAATGAAAAGAAAATATCTTTCATTAGGTATCTAATATTTTATTGAATGTGTTGGTGTAGGTAATAAATTGTATGTAATGAATAAAACACTTATACTAACATTATTATTGACAGGCAGCTGTAATGCTGCAGCCTGTCTCAAAGACAGTAATCTTCCCACCCTGAAGTAATATTTAATATTAAAAACTAAAGAGGTTTATTTCTCTGTAACAACAGTTCACCAACCACTAAAGTTTTATTCATTAAAGAGCAATTATACATTCTATCCATTTTTTATCCACTCATTTTGTCTGCAAGACAAGTTTGTTGCTGTTATTGGTTATGTTATAGGTATAAACAGTCCTTCCATCACCATTTCTGTTGATTCCAATGAGCAAAAAAACCCTCACAAAGCGCAAAGTCTTCAATTGTGAATAATTTGTTAGAAAACCTACTGACTGTTAGAAAACACTGACACTGGAGACCACAGTTTCCACAGTTTATTGAAAATGTGAAATCTATACCCACCGACCAATCATATTCAAGAATCAAGAAGTGCTGTTGCATAAAATAAGTTAAACCATGCTAATGTGGGTGGCCGGTTATTAACTTGGCAAACAATTGAAAATGACTGCACAGTGTGTGGCCCTTGAGTGGCATAGCTGTCCTAATGTAAATACATCAGCGGTTATTTGTGTATGTTAAACCATCTGTACTGTGTCTATCCAGAGTACTGAGATCATTTTGTTCTTTCAGAGACTGAACGAAGCACCACGTGGGCAAGGTCCTACACAGCACATGACTGACAGCTAGAAAGCTTAGATAGGAGTAGGATGCAGAAATGGTGTTGAATACCATGAAGGATACCTGTACTCCAGTAAACACCAACATTCAACATTCAGCACAAGCCCAGTCTGACCAAAATTTAGGAATCTCTGAAAAAAGATTTTGCTATTGGTCTCTCTTATATGGCCTTTTTTCATTCTTAGGTTTGGCAGCACCTACAGTTTATGGCCAAAAGATTATGGACACCCATATATGGGCTTACCCCAAATTCTTGTGTCTTTGTCTAGGTCTTTGTGTGCTGTATCAAAATCACTGTCCAGTGAAAGGAATAACATTGATTATCTCTTTACAATGGCACCTGTCCAGGTGTGGGATATATTAGGCAGCAAGTGAGCAATCAGTTTTTGAAGTTGATGTGTAGGAAGAAGGAAAAATGGGCAAGTGTAAGGATCTGAGCAACACTGATAAGAGCCAAATTGCCAAACTGTGATAGTTAGATGACAGGGGCAGAGCATCTAAAAAATTTGAGGTCTTGTGTGTTGCAGGCATGCAATGGTTAGTGCTTATCAAAAGTGTTCCAAGTAAGGATGACCATGGAACCAGAAAGAGGATCACGGGTGCCCGTGACTCATTGATATGCATGGATCTGATCCCACAGATAAGCTACTGTAACACAGATTGGTGAAAAGGTTGTTCTGAAAGGCTATGACAGAAAGGTGTTCGAACACCAAGTGCATTGCAACTTGGTGTGTATGGGGCTGCGTAGCTGCAGACCAGTCAGAGTGCCCATGCTGAGCCGTATACACCACTGAAAGCACCTACAATGGGCTTGTGAGCATCAGAACTGGACCGTGGAGCAGTGGAAGAAGATCTCATGAAACACATTTTCTTTTACATGATGTGGATGGCTGTGTGCATGTTCATGTGAGTTGCTCACATGGGGACAAGATGGCACCAGTATGCACTATGGGAAGAAGGCCAACCGGCAGAGGCAATGTGATTACCCTTGCCTCTTTATTCTGGTGGGAAACCATGGGTCCTTGCCTTCAGTGGTCCTAATCATTGTTGCAGACCAAGTACACCCTTTAATGGAGTTGGTATTCTCTAATGACAGCAGGATGGTGCTCCCTGCCACACTGCAAAAATTGTTCAGGAATGATTTGAGGAACATGACAAAGAGTTTAATGTGTTAACCTGGCCTCCAAATTCCCCTTAATCCAATTGAGCATTTGTGGGATGTTCTGGACAACCAAGTCCAATCTGTGGAGACCCACATCACTTTTGGTGGCACAAGTGGGGCTCACACAATATTAGGCAGCTGGTTTTAATGTTATGGCTAATCTGGAATGGGATGGTCAGACGTCCACAAACCTTTGGTCAAATAATCTTTAAAATTGTTAGAATATTTAAATCTTAAAAAAGCATTTTCTAATACAATGAAATAAATTTTCGATTGAGAATATTATTCATTCATTCATTTTCTTATCTGCTTATTCCTTTTCAGGGTCACGGGAGATCTTAGGGCGCAAGGCAGGAACAACCCTAGACAGGGCGCCAATCCATCATAGGGCACACACACACACACGCACACACACACACACACACACACTAGGGCCACTTTAGAGACACCAATCAACCTAATGTGCATGTTTTTGGACTGTGAGAGGAAAACGGAGTACCCGGAGTAAACCCACATGGACACGGGGAGGACTCCATACAGAAAGGACCCAGACCACCCCACCTGGGGATCGAACCCGGGACCTTCTTGCTGTGAGGCGAGGTTGAGAATATTATTTTCTCATTATTTTCTCTATTTGGAAAATGTAAATAAAAAACAGCGTGACTGTGATCTACTAGTGGAATGATGACTCCCAAACCTTCTTATCTTCTAAGACCGTATTCAAACGGAGCTTGTGGATCAAATGGATCTTGTGAATTCTTTTTTAATGCAACGTAATAGCTAGAATGGTAGGTTTGATTGAAAAAAGCTGTGAGAATTAAAAAAAATTTAAATAATAAAAAAAATGCTTATAATAAAATAGTAATGAGGGTAAAAAATTTAACTAGCACATATTTGCAAATGTTTTTGGAGACAATGCAAAATCAATGTCACAGTAAAACAAAAAACATTAGGGTTAGGGTTAGTAAAATGTAAAAATTTACCTAAGATATTTTACTAGTTTAAAAAAAAACTTTTTTTTTACAACTGTAGCATCAAGGTCTGTGAGTTCCACCATATTGACAAATGTCGGCATTGTGCCATTTTTCATGACTTTGTCCTATAAATATCACAAGCTGTGGATAATTTATATGAAATCTTATCATAAACTTGAACATGTCTGTGAAGCCCAGTCCCCAGAAAAGGGGCTTAAAATAGTCTCTGATTGCAGCAACCATCTGTATGAAACACTATCAACATGAGAAATGAACCAAGACAGTGGCTTCCCATGACCCTCTCTGTGGTATTTACCTTTTGACCCCATCCGTTGGGCCTATATATCCTCGAGGAGCTTTTTGGACACCAGAGAAGCTGTGTGCGCACGTAGTCAGCTAATGATGTGGAAATGCATGCAAACACATAATTTAGCGGAAAAGGGAGGACTAGGAGAATTAGAGTTACGAAACGGCGTGTGTGGTTTGATTGGTCAGTGTGGAATTCCATTGAAGGCATTTCCCACAGCTGGATCTTCAGCTCAGAACAAACAAAGCACTTTCTTGGGAATAGAGAAACTGTCTCATAGACTTCTTCATCTGCATCTCCTCAGTAGGGTTTTGCTGCAAATGGAAAGCCAAACTTGTTCAACAAATACTACTGGTGCTGTTTTTTCCAGGTGATTTTAGTTCAGTTAGCTAGCATTGTAATTGAAAAGAATTGATTCTTTTACACTGACTTATGATAGATTTGCAGTTTTGTTAGCATAAAAATGTCTCTTGTAACTTGTAAATTTTGGGGTTAATTTCTAGAAGAGGTCCAAAATAACAATGCTGACTCGAATGCTAATTATAGAACGTAAACAGAGGATTAGCTTAACAGAGGACAAGCAAAGACTGTTAAATACCTTCTTGGTTGCCAAAGGATTGAAGATGCTTCCACACTGCCAAAATTCCTAGATACTCTGTATAACCTCAAGTTTTAAACAGGAGCAGAGCAGAGGATTGTCGGAGAAGGTGTTTTGTTTGAGAGTAGTACACAGTCCATCCGTTCCTGCTGGATGTTTGGATTATGAGTCCTGGTGGCTAACTGTGCCTTCAAGGCATTTGAGGTTTAATGCTTCACTTGGAAAAATGAATCAAATGAGACCTGTTTTGGAAGAAAACGATAAATCGGAATTACACTCAAATGGAAAGAGGAACAGAAGCAAAGACTGTATTCTGGTGAACGCTGAATTCGGTGATGACAGTTGTGGCTATTATGGACATTATTATAGGTGAGTTTTCTCCTGTGATTTACTGAGCAAACTTTACTGCAATGATTACTCCGAATTTATGGTGTTTGTAGGAATATTTTATGAGTGTTTAATCCATTTACATAGACTTTACTTCTTCTCCACTGGAGTAACTTAATATGGTCTATATCCTAGTTTATATAACAAGCAAAGCATCAAATGCCAAAGACATAAAAGGGAAGCATCCTGAAACTATGTTGTAAGGGTCTATACTTATTCTTATTTTTTTTTATAAAAGCACCCTTAATGGAAATATTTGTGTATTTAAAATGATGATTTCAAGAAGCTGGAGGTTTATTTGATTAGAAATGTTTAATAAAAGGAATGCATCCGAGAAATTTTTCACCGATTCACAAGCAAATGTGCATTACAGAAACAACAAACCCGAACAAGGAACTTAATTTATAAAACTATAGTATTTTTAATACTCCTAATATGTGGTGATTCTTACTGATTCATTTTGTGAAATAATAAAAAAAAAATCTCTCACTTTTTATGTGGTGGTCCTGTGGGATGATATATTGCTTTGAAAGCAGAAAGTAATTCTAATGAAATATACATGCAATACAAGAAAGATTTTATTTAAAACAATATAGAAATCGTGTTGGTTCAACATCATCATATTGTTCCGCATTTGATATAGGTTTGATTCTATAGATTATATAGACTTTGTACAAATTGGATAAATGTATTAAGTGTTTTGCATATTGTAGGTATTGTTAGAAGAATCGTATTTGGGGGAAAACGTCTGTGTTAGAGCACTATTTTATTCTTAAATGTGGCTTTAGCCTGATTAAATAATAAATGCATTAATTATAAATTTGCATGACTGTTTCTCCTTATAGCTAATGAAGACTAAGGATGAATGAGGAATGAAATATTTGGTCAAATGAACAAAAAATATGCACAGGAAAGGTATAGATGGTGCATAAACGTTCTCAAATTCCTGTAAGCCACATGGCCTTATATAATACCCACCACCTGTGGGAAACATGGGGTTGAACGAACTTGTTTTGTAGACGTTAAAGCACATAACTATAAAAGGAATAAATGTAACTCTTGTTTAATCAGTTAAGAAAAAAATAATTAGACAATTGCTGTGGTAAAAGATGAATAAAATATTTCAGAGCATGCTATTATGGGAAAATAATCAACGTCTGGGTAACTCCACATTATGTCAGGATGTATCGCACAACTATGTGGTTGTGTCCATTATTTCCCTATAACAGCAAGCCCCAGGTGTTTATTGTGTAATAATCTTGCTCATAATCACCATCATTAATAATCATCTGACACCCATTTGACAGTGATTATGCACATTGTAGTAACTAACACCTCAAAGTACTGCCATGAACTACAGAACAAGAACAATAGAACAATTCTGCATGCATTCTTTTCAATTTTTTCTCTAGTGACTACTCCCATCAGACACGGCAGGTCGTGGTCAAGAGCAGAAGGCAGGCCTCACGGGGCACAGCCTATATGTTCGGCGCACATCCCAACAGCCTGACACCTGTGGAGGAATGCTTTCTTGATGCTGCTGAGTATGGCAACATCCCTGTAGTGCGGAGAATGCTTGAGGAGATTCCTGGGCTGGATGTGAACTGTGTGGACTACATGGGCCAAAATGCCTTACAGATCGCAGTGGCGAACGAACACCTCGAGGTCACGAAACTTCTGTTACAGAAAGACAACTTGTCTCGGATTGGCGACGCGCTCCTTTTAGCTATAAGCAAAGGCTACATACGGATCGTCGAGGCCATCCTGAGTCACAAGGCCTTTGCTAACTCCAGGAGATTAACCGCCAGCCCAAGAGAGGCTGCAATGCATGATGACTTCTTTGCATATGATGAAGACGGGACTCGATTCTCTCATGACATTACACCGATTATCCTGGCATCTCACTGCCATGAATATGAGATCGTCCACATCCTCCTGAGCAAAGGCGCTTGTATCGACCAACCCCATGATTATTTCTGTACCTGTGAATCCTGCAATTACCATCAGAAATATGATTCATTCAGTCACTCATGCTCACGTATCAATGCCTACAGAGGGCTGGCCAGTCCAGCTTACCTCTGTCTGTCCAATGAGGATCCAGTGCTGGCTGCTTTAGAGCTCAGCAATGAACTAGCCTGTTTGGCAAACATTGAGAAAGAATTCAAGGTATGTCTAATGTTATAGTTTAATTTTACTCCTATATGACTCTGCTTTCCATTTCACTATTTCTGCTTTACTAAATGATGTCTTTCATTCACCACTTTCCTAAGAATGATTATAGGAAACTCTCTATGCAATGCAAAAGCTTTGTAGTTGGACTTCTGGATCTGTGTCGGAACACAGAGGAAGTGGAGGCCATTTTGAACGGTGAAGTCGATGAAAGCTCGGAACTACCTGGCCGACCAAGTCTCACCCGACTGAACCTTGCAATAAAGTATGAACTTAAAAAGGTAAAGGGAAACAGCATGAGCTAAACTCAAGGATGGGTAATATTCCTGATCACCACTCATCAGTGCATCTACACACAGACAAAATCATTTTCATAAAAAACATGTAAGGAATAAAACATTCTGAACCTTCAGGACATTTTGTTATAATAAAATAATCAACAATGGTGTAGTGTGATGTGACCCAATGAGAAGATAAGATACTGTTACCACCCCAAAGTTGATTATTTTCCTATCATTTAATGTTGAGGAATGTCCATGACACAAGTTAGTTCTGTTATTACTTATGTAATAGCAACTATAAATAGTCTTTTTAAGAAAAAAATGCAGCATGTCATGTTACTAAGTAACCAGACTATCCTATTTCTGAAAATTTAAAGCTTAAAAAAAATAAACCATTTGATTTTTCAAGGCTATTGTTTGTCAGATCAGGATCAGCCACTAACCTATAACTCTATAACTCACCTACAAAAGGGGGAAATATTTTTAAATGTCAGTATAAGACAAACATTTTTGGTTTTTCTAAAAGGGTAAGTTATGTCGTGTATGAGGTGTGATCAAACACTGAAATCAGAATTTTCTTTAGGAGTTAAAACATGGATTTAATGTCTTAAGTGCTAGAAAGATTGTAACACTCCTGTTACCATGTCATAACCCCTATAAGCCTTTTTATTGACTATTAATAGCTTTGTACTATGCCCATGTAATACATCTTCTACTGTAGTTTCAGGGTTGTGATGCCTGTTTGTGATGCATGTACTAGCAAAATACTGTTTATGACTGATTCTATGGTTGTAAAAAAAAATTGGTATGCATATACAAAAAAATGACATGTTAGTAAAAACTGGTGCATGACAACTGCTCTATGGCTATTATGTTTGTAGACATTTATAACTGCTCTATGGCTACTATGTTTGTAGACATTTATAACTGCTCTATGGCTACTATGTTTGTAGACATTTATAACTGCTCTATGGCTACTATGTTTGTAGACTATTTATATAATGTTTTAAGACATTTTTAAGGCTTCCAAATCCAGACATAGGTTTGTGTTGGCTGGCTCATTTCCATTTAGTATTTCTATTCAGATAGAATTCCATACAGATTTGGATAACACATTTACACTATACATACATTATGTACCAGTTATGTTGCAAACAGTGCCTGGCATTTTTGAATCCTGAATGCTGATATCTTCAACTTTCTGTGCCAAACAGTTTGTTGCACATCCTAATTGCCAGCAGCATCTCCTCTCAATCTGGTATGAGAATCTGGCTGGATTGAGACAGCAGACCACAGCCATCAAGTTTTTGGTGGTCCTGGGTGTTGCAATAGGACTGCCCTTCTTATCAATGGTGTACTGGGTGGCACCATGCAGCAAGGTTAGTGAACTCATAAACAAATACTAAAGTTTCTTTGTGATTAAAATGATGCAGTGGGCATACAGTAAGGTGGTCTGTCAGAGCAAAATGCATTAATAAATAAATAAAACAAAAGGCCAATAGATAAATGAAAAAATGATATAACCAAATCATAAACACAAAAGGAATTTTGTAAGGTAGCATACTGACTAGTGAAGTGTTAGATTCTTTGGTTTGAACATGATGCTCTAGGTGGTGCTACTCCACAAATGAATTATAATGAGCTAGGGTAATGTGCTTCCTAGAGGCCAACTTGCCTTAAAATGTCATCATTTTTGGCAAACAGTCTTTGAGGACACGGGGCTACAATCATACCAAGCTTCATTTGGATTGATGAAGTGTAAGTATATGATATTGTTGACCAAATACTGGTGAAAAAAATGGAAGAAGCATAAAAAGACAACAGCGGTATAATAAAAACACATCAAATTCATAAACACAACAGTAAAATCAAGAACATGATAGCAAATTTAGTAACAGTAGGGAAAGAAAGGCTAGAAAGCCTTAACAGAAACAGAAAGGCTGGGTCCTCTGAATATGAATGACAGCAGCAAATGGAGAGCTGGAGGATGTTTACTATAAAAGGACATCGGTCTAAATGACTCTAATGCTGCTTTTATTATGGTAGATATGCTATCAGCCAATCTTCCCAATAATTATTCCTGTCTATAGTGACATAAGTTATGTTGCATTAAATAATTGTTCTCAAGATAACCGACTTCTTCTTCCTTGAGCTCCTTGAGCCCAGTCCAGTCAGCAACCAGCATATGATGTTCAGTATGGAGTAACCTTTCTTCCTTGATTTTGCTGTGGTGTTTTAGGTTTTTGTTGTAGCATTTTTTTTGTTTTGAAAAGGGACGTCCTTCATGGGGTTCCCATGGTAATTAAAAATAGCAGTGCTTAAAATAACATCATCATGTTACTTCATGTGAAATAAATATATGTGAAATAAATATAAGAAAAACCCTGTCTAGATAAACATTTCTCCTAATTAAAAGGTATATACAATAATTTTAGGTATATATCCATTTAAAGTTAAAGGCCTATCATCTTTTGTTCTTCTCTACAGCTGGGGAAAATAATACGAGGCCCTTTTCTGAAGTTTGTGGCTCATGGAGCGTCTTTCACTATTTTCCTTGGCTTGTTAGTATTCAATGCAGCTGATCGCTTTGCTGGGAGCAAACTGTTGCCAAATATGACTGTCTATGACTCTCCAGCACAACTGTTTCGCATGAAAACAACTCCCTTCACATGGATGGAGATGCTCATCATCTTCTGGGTAATAGGTCAGTCTGAGACGCATATTCAGTGACCCTAGACCAATGAATCTAGACACCATGAATACTACTGGTCAAAGAAATGATGGCAAATTTTGTTATAACACATACAACTTGAAAATGACACACATTTTTTCTATCTTTCAGGGATGATCTGGGCTGAATGCAAAGAGATCTGGTGTCAGGGTCCGAGAGAGTACCTCCTTGAACCGTGGAATATGTTGGATTTTGGAATGTTAGCCATTTTTATAGCCTCCTTTGTCACAAGGATACTGGCTTATTGGCATGCATCTACAGCACAATGTTATGTTGATAAACACTACACAGATATAACAACTGTAACTTTACCAGAGGAGATTGAATACTTCAGACTACGTGAGTAAAAGCTTACCGTGATTCCAACATTTAGGTGGCGTAAATATTAAACAGTGTATTCGTATTTAATGCAAGGAATCTCTCTCTCTCCCTCTTTCCCTCTCTCTCTCTCTCATTTTTTTTTACCTTCTTAAGCTCGTCTTTCCTGGCTGCCCTCAGATCCACAGCTGGTTTCAGAAGCGCTGTATGCCATTGCAGTGGTTTTAAGTTTCTCCCGAATAGCATATATCCTTCCAGCCAATGAGAGCTTTGGACCACTGCAAATCTCTTTGGGAAGGACTGTAAAAGACATCTTCAAATTCATGGTGATCTTCATTCTGGTCTTTCTGGCCTTCATGATCGGAATGTTCAACCTGTATTCGTATTATCTGGGGGCTAAACAGAACGATGCATTCACAACGTAAGTAGTGGAGTAGATATGTAAAGACTGAAATATGACAAGTGCTGTTATTGAGAACATAATCTGTGACGGGTGGTGTGAAGCAGAACTACTGTTACCAACCTGAACTTAATTATTTTCCTATAACAGCACGTTCTGAACACATTTTTAAGGTGATTTGAGAATTAAAATACACTATAATGTCAGTAATCTCAAAGAAAACAGTGTTATATTTGTTTGGCTATTTTTCTATATACTGTATGTATACAGTGTATTTGAGACATGATATTTAAACTGTACTCTTCATCCCTCTTACAAATCCCACAGCATAGAGGAAAGCTTTAAAACACTGTTTTGGGCCATTTTTGGACTCTCTGAGGTCAAGTCAGTGGTCGTGAACAACGGACACAAGTTCATTGAGAACACTGGTTATGTACTCTATGGAGTGTATAACGTCACCATGGTCATTGTGTTGCTCAACATGCTCATTGCAATGATCAACAGCTCCTTTCAGGAGATTGAGGTATTTCACTTCTGTTCACTTTCACATCCCCACATGAGAAGAAAAATGTCTAGCCAGTGTTTAGCCAGTGACAGGAGATGAGGTGAATAATCATGTAAACATGCAAATGCTCATCTATAAAAATACCCAGGCAACAACGGAACTGCCTTTTTATATTCACAAAACTACAAACTGCCTCTTAACATGTGATTGAAATAAGTACAAGAAAGAAAAGCAAATGAGAAGGTCCGTCCTTCTAATCATGCACTGTTGTATAACTATTCACTATAAAATAGTTACCTTAATTCAACCAAAAAAAGCACAGCATACAGTATGAGCAGCCATCAACCAAAGCTAACTGATAGTGAATAGCTCTAATTATATAAACTGGACGGGCGACACTGTGGCTTGGTGGGTAGCACCGTCGCCTCACAGCAAGAAGGTCCTTTTTGTAACTTTCAAGATATCATCAGAGTTCTCCAGCACAGCAACTGGGGAATATGCAAACTTAGCTGTCAATCGCTATCTTCCCATTAAACAAGTGAACTAGACATACCTCACGGTGGTACAGAATATGGCTGCCACATAAAGTGAGAGAAAGAGCAAGAATGAAATAAGTATACCAATTTGCAAAATAGTTTTTTAGGCAATAATTGAGATATTGCAGTGGTGTCCAATCTTATCCAAGAAGGGCCAGTGTGGGAGCAGGTTTTCTTTCCAGCCAAGCAGAAGGCACACACTACTGAAAGTCAAGATCTATTGATTAGATCCATTGATTAAAAACAGGTAGAATGAGGTTTGGCTCCTGCTTGACTGGAAGGAAAACCGACACCCTCAATTGTGGATAAGACTGGACACCCCTAAGAAAATGAAAGGTGTCAGCTAAAGTGCCCCTATGGACAAAATTTCAGGAAATGTGGTGTGCAGCTAAAGAATGTGTTAAGTTTTGTGAAGTTTGAACTTTTAGATCACAAGATACTCTCTAGTTGCTTTGAACATTATACACTAGGTGGTAGTGGTGAATAATGCACCTCCTAGAGGGCAACTTGCCATAGAAAGTTCATCATTTTTGGCAAAACAGATTTCAAGCTATTGCTCAAATAATGCTTGGAGTCTACCCCACTTTAGATGGCAATATCATGAAGGGCACAAAGGGACACTAACCTTAAATTCCATATCAACATTTTCATATGGACTGGTGCAGCATATAGTATTGCCAATAAAAAAAAAAAAACTTTACAAAAGCTATATAACTACCAGTGCTGTCCTATACTCTTAGCAAGGAAAACCTATGGCATCCTGAAATTGTATACTATTGTATTGGACTGTGATTGTTTACACTCTCAGACTCTCTTACCCTCTCGCTCCTCACTGGCTGTGGTTCTTGACTTTCACCAGTGAATCAGACTTCTTTCATGTCTTTCATGCCTGAAGCTTTATAAAATATAATACACATTCCCTGCCAGTTTCCAACGCAGTCACAGTGCAGTATGCAGTGCAATGTGTGAACTATTAGTATATTACAATTTACATTTATGGCATTTGGCAGACATGCTTATACAGAGTGATGTAGGTTTATCTCATTTATTCAAATAACAGATAAGGGCTTCCCTCAGGGGCCGTGCAGTGGTAGGTTGGTGGTGCTGGGATTGGAATTCACGACCTTCCGTTTAGTAGTCACTAAAATGACATCTTAAGCACGGAGCTACAATTGTCCTATTACAGGACTGTCAGGGAAACACAGCATCTCAAGAATATCTTCATTTACTGAAGAAAAGATTTATTCCAAACCTATATCACTCATGTGAAAAAGTAATTGCCACAATAAATCGAATAACTAGTCTTATATATACTAGTTATATATACTAGTTATACTACTTATACTAGTTTTATATCACTGTGGAGGAATTTTGGCCCACTCATCTTTGTGGGTCATCTAGATGTTTTTGGTAAATGTGAGATGAGTCTTTGTGTTCTGTTTGGTTGGCAATAGTTTGTGCCTTGTAACTGCCCCATGGATGCCATTGTTCTCACTATCTGCTTGTTTTATCTGGTACACTGACCTTAAGTGAAGCAAGTGAGGCCTGCAGGTCTTTAGATGTTTGTCTGTTTTTTTGTGACTTCCTTGTTGTCATTGCACTCTTGGTGAACTTTTGGTAGGCCGACCACTCCTCTGAAGGATTCCTACTCTTCCAGGCTTTCTCCATTTGTGGATAATGAGCTTCACTGAGGTTCACTGTCTTAGAGTCCCACTGTTTTAGCAGTGGCTTTGTAGACTGGTAGATTTCAATAACTTTGTTTTGTATCTGGCAGGGCAGTATATCAGTTTTGTATCTATAGGGCAGTGTAGCTTATTGGTTAAGATGTTGGTGTGCTGACCCAAAGGATCTGAGTTAACCCTCAAGGTGTCCCTTAACCCTCAGTTGCTCAGTTGTGTAAATGAGATAAATGTAAGTCACTCTGGATAAGGGTGTCTGCCAAATGCCATAAATGTAAAAGTAAATGTATCTGTATTTGAATCTCTTTAGAACGGGACATCATTTTCTGCTTTTTGAGACCTAGCCTGCTTCACATTGCCAGACAGATTCTATTTATGTGATATTTATATCCAGCAGGTCTGGCAGTAATCATGCCTGAGTGTGGCTAGTCAAATTGAACCCAACATGTAAGGGGGCAGTTACTTTTTCCCATAGAGCCAGATAATGCTAAATAGCATTTTTCCTTAATAAATGAAATAATCATTTAAAAACAACATCATGTGCTTACTTGAGTTTTGCCTAATATTAAAAGTAGTTTGACCTGAAAATTCAAGTGTGACAAATATGCAAAAATTGGAGAGGGGCAAATACTTTTTCTTAGCACTGTATGTCTTGGCACAGTATCTTTCTGATATTACTTACAAAAGTAATTCACCTAGCTAAAAGGATAACTCAAATTTAATTGCCCTATAATCCCTTGTTATAAATATTTATATACTATAATCCTTTCTGTCCTCTAGTCTTGGTACATCCTTGTCTCTCTGATGCTTGCAGGATGATGCAGATGTGGAGTGGAAATTTGCCAGGGCTAAACTCTGGTTTTCCTACTTTGAGGAGGGCAGGACCCTTGCTGTGCCATTCAATCTGGTGCCTAGCCCAAAGTCTGTGCACGGCCTGGGCCTGGGTTTAAAGTCACTGCTGATGAAACTCTTCCACAAACATGGAGCCATTATGAAGAACGAGGCAGAACTCAGTGAGGTAACACATACACAAACTGAAATCCTGCATAATCCTTCTAATTTCCTCAATGATTTCTATCTGCATCCACCAACCCCTGACTACAGACACTAAGATCTGTGTTAAAGTAAAACAGTTTTTCAAACATTTTTTTTATTCTATTATAAGATAATGTTATTTGTAAGTGTAATACATTTCTAACTTTCCTATTATCCTTTTTATTGCTTTCTTGGTCAACTTTTTCAGTTAGGAGTGAACAAACCTGATAAAATGACAAGTCAACGATATCAGGTATGGCTATCACTGGAGAATTCTCAAATCAAGCCCTTAGATGATGTTCCCTTTCCTACAAATGTATCCAGCCCAGATATTTTGTTGTTCTAGAGTCTAGAGTCACTGATATTGACTGATATTGAGTTTATAGATTACAATATGTCACGTTGTGTTCTAAACCACGTCTGCAAGTCTGTGTGACTTCACTGAAGAAGTGAATGTGCTGTATGGCTGATATTCATGGAAATATTTCAAGTAATACAGACTTTCAGGCTACTTATTAGCTACTTTAGACTTGTAGATCCAGTGCACTAATGGAGCAAACACCAAATATGTGACTAAGTATCCACATTATGCTGAACTATTCACTAAAAGCAGTCCATACTCTACATCTTATCCTATACCTGCTCATTTATGTAGTTATGGAGTTGGCTAAAGTAGATTCAGGTTAAGAGCTTCAGTTATTGTTCACATCAAACATCAGAATGGGGAAAAAATGTGCTCTCAGTTGGTGACTTTGACCATAGCATGTCTGTTGGTGCCAATCAGGTTGGTTTGAGTCCTTCAAAAACAGCTAATCTCCTGGGATTTTCAGGCACCACATTCCTTATATGTGTACTAGCCATGGTATGGACTTGGTATGGCAGATTAACCCTGCAGCTCACTGTGATGTGAGTTATCATGTTCTTAGTTTTCAGAAGCCTAATCTTAGATTGCCTTGAGTTCAGTCACACAGTCACCCTAGAACTACCTAGACGTGAGTGCATGCAAGGTAAGCTTATCATCACAGGCTTTGGCTTAACCCTTTGCTGAGGTGATCATCAGCTGATAAAGCTGTCTACAATGACACTCTGTCCAGATGAGCATCCTTTCTGGGTCTGTATGTTGAGGTATTAAGGGATTCCAAGATTCCACATCTGACTCCTACTCTACTTATAAGCCAAAACTTAAGACATTCATGCAAGGGTTCTTTATTTCTGAAGAACTATGACATAGTTCAGTCTGTCTACAGTATCAAGGGGTCAGCCCCATGGGTGTAGATTGCTACATCTGCCCCAATTACTGCCTTCCTTCTCATCAACCAGGGGAATCAGTGGATTTAATGATAAGAACACACAGCAAGTCAGACTTTGATGCAGATGGCTAAATGAGCAGAAGATTAGAAAGAATAAAAAACAATCACCTGGTCTTCAATGGCCCATTGAAGCTGAACTTTCATTGAACTTGCAGCTACTGTAGCCTCAGAGCCAAAGTTTTTTGGCTTACAAGAAAGGAATCCAGTCTGGTCTTCTTTTGTTATAGCCCAGCCTCTTCAGGGTTTTGAGTTGTGCATTCTGAAATGCTTTTAGGCTCACCACGGTGGCCATTCTTTTCGCAATAAACCATTTTCATGCAGAATTGCCACTCATGTGGCAATGTTTTTTGGTTTTCACACCATTCTGAATAACTCTATAGCCTGTTGTATGTGAAAATTCCAAGAGACCAGTTTGCTTTCTGATTGGCCTCATTTCCAGAAACAATGATGTGATGACATTGACAAGAGCCTAACAAATAGTGCATCAGAGACAACCCAGACCTCAGCACACAGAAAACACAGGAGCTGGTCATTGACTTTAGGAAAATGCCTTTGCTCGCCATACTGGACATACAGCACAGCAGAGTCCTTCAATGTTCTGCCCACTCTTATGTTGCAGACTCTGAAAACATCTATTAAAATTACAATCTAATACAAAGAAGACCCAGCAGCAACTCTTCTTCCCGTGAGAGCCGAGAAAAAGTACGAACTGCCTCGTAAATTACCGATACAGCTTTTTACGGCTATCCTCAAGTTAACATCTTAACATCATCTATAACAGTCTAGCTCGGTGAAGCTTCTGTTTAGTTTCATCAGAACGCCTGAGAAGACCATTGGCTGCAGAATACCATACTCACAGCACTTCCAGTCAGTTGAAACACGATCCATAAGACACCAAAGCAGCTTTTTTTCCCAAGAAGCTGTAGCAATTATCAACAATCTTTAACTTGCAAACTCTCTTCTCAAGGACTGCTTAAAGTTTTGCACTGATGGAGCCTTGATCCTAAAGACACTCTTAAACATTTATTTTGGACCTTGCTGTGTGTATGCACTTTGTACCAAGACAAATCCCTTGCAATTTGCATGTGTGCTTGGTGAAATAAACTGATTCTGATTTCTGTACTATTCAAACCAGCCCATCTGGCCTCAACAACCATGACATGGTCACAGTCATAGATGTTAATGGCATAACATGGTGTGTTGTGTGATTGCACATTTAGGAGCATTACAACGCTTGGAATTGTGCAGTGATCCTGCAGAAATGTACTTTATTTTATATGTCTGTGAAATGACAGTGCATGTCTGGTTGAAATGTCGTCTTGAATTCATTCCAACTATACACAGATGATTATGAAGCGGCTGATCAAACGGTATATCATCAAAGCTCAAACGGACAAAGAATTCAATGAAGTCAGTGAGGGTAAGTTATTCTGACTCCAGTGGTAGCGCTGGTGGTCATTTCTTTCTCTACGTTTTTTTTTTCATCAATATTTGGTTGATGATATCATACATAAATGCCACCAATCCACATGAAACTTGGTATGGTTGTAGCCCAACATGTCTGATATAGAATATAAGGTTTACAGGGGTTAGACAATGAAACTGAAACACCTGTCATTTTAGTGTGGGAGGTTTCATGGCTAAATTGGACCAGCCTG
>JAOVVG010000020.1:14217864-14232330 GCA_028566375.1 Leptodoras nelsoni
ATAGTTCAAAATATGAATTCACACAGCTTTTATTCATCAGTTATTCCTTTAAGTAAATAATGACAGATTATAGATTCTTCTTCTTTTTCTTGTTTTCATTAGGTCTCAGGTTTTAAAAAATTAAACCAGAATCTGTCTGATGCTAAAATATTATTAGATTATGACTAGAAATGTTTAAAAATATAGGGAGGAATCTATTGTGTACTGTCTGCGCTATACAAAAGAGCACTATACAAAATAATTCTTGGAAACAAGGCTTTTTCATCGACACCCATAGCAAATGCTGAGAGACTGTTGTGGAAATTAAGGAATTTAATAAGAGGAGATATTATAAAAAAAAATCAGGGGCAATGCAAAAAAATATTCAGAAAAGAATCTGAAGCAGCTGGATGCAAATCAGAAGCAGAATATTACTAGAGCTAATAAGAGCTGTTAAGTTGCAATCCATTAAGTCCAGAGAACCTTTTGTGAATTATTGAAAAACACTTTTCAACTATTAAACTATTAACTCACTTTTCAAGTATAAAAAATGACAATTTAATTTATGAGTATGCTAGTTTGTCCAATTAGATTTAGCCGCTTAAAAAAAGGAAAACCAATTATAAAAAAGTGCTGCAATTCCTACATGTTTTAATCAGTGTGGATGTAAACACCCCCTATAAATACACACACACACACATGTGGGCAGGAATGAGGTCAGTGAGTAGCACAGTGGCTGGATGTCAGTTAAAACAGTCACATTTCAGATGCCTTAAAGAGATAAAATCACTATGGATTTTAAGTGACCATGTTTTGTGTGTTTGTGTGTGTCCATCCAAATGTCTCCACTAGGACAGGAAGATCTAGTATTTTAGACTTTGTGGGGACATTTGCTGGTCCCCATAAGGGTTAGGAAAGTGGGTTTTGTGTTGTAGCTAAAAAAATATATATCCAAAAATAGGGTTAGCATTAATTATCTGCAGTAATAATTATGTCAATGGAAAGTCTTCACAAGTATAGCAATACATACATATGTGTGTGTGTGTGTGTGTGTGTGTGTGTGTGTGTGTGTGTTTGTCCTCAGGCTTGGAGATCACAGACCCTGGACAAGTAGTGTACAAGGAAGATAGAATCAGTGGAGTGGTAGAACATGAAGTAATTGTGAAATGTGGCCCAACCCTCCCTGATGTCTACATCTGGAGCTTCACCAAACCAGGCACTGAGACGATTCGAGCTGTGGTGTATAACTTTGGAAAAAGTCCAAAGCTGCAGCCCCTGGCCCAAGACTTGGGCTCCCTGAACATCAGTAACAGCGCCTCTCTGTACATAGAGACACTTCCTTTAGCAGCAGAGGGCTTATACACCTGCCAGGCTCTGTATGACACTCCTGAAGGAGCCAAGCTTTACTACTACTACACATATCTACGAGTTCTAGGTTAGTATCGTGTTACTTTAGCCAACAGTAGTGTTAGGGCTCGGTCGCTATACCCTCAGCGACCTCTGGGGGCAATGTAGTCACCGATAGGATTACATCACGTCAAACCACCAGAGGAAGTCAAGGGACTACAAGGTCCAGGCAGCTCGTGGGCAATCAGGTTTGACAAGGAGCACCTGGCTGGTCAAGCATTTAAGTGTCTCGGAGCAAGGGCTCCTTGTCACACCCTCTCACTATGCTTGCAAATGCATGCTACAGCTCAAGGAAAGACCGGTAGCAAGGAACGGTGTAGGCCTTCGGGCTGAGGTAATCTGAGGCAGGGCAAAGAATTAGCCGTGGTGTGACCCATCTCCCCTCTCCTCCTTTCCCAAAGCCTTTTCCCCACGCTTCTCTAGCGTGAGGCAGCCCCCCTTTCTTTCCCGCTGGTACTTCCGGTTGGTGTCTTTAGCAGTGAGACGCTTCTCTCGCTGAGACCCAACTCCGCTCTGTTTTCCTTGCCTTTCCTTTGTTCGTTTTTTTTTTTCTTTAACTGAAGAAAAGGAATAGCCACGAGTTAAAAGAAAGGAGAGAAAAAAAGAAAATAAAAAGAGAGTAAGAAAAAAGGAAATAAAAAGAAGAAAAGAAATAGAGAAAAGGAAAGGAAAAGGAAATAATAGGAAGAGAAGTTTATTTTCCTTTTGTTTATTTGGTTTCCCAGCTTTCTTGCATTTGAGTTTGCTTCGCACAGCTCTTGTGTTTGCCCTTTCCGCCGGTTATAAGGCGTCACGCTCTCAGCAGCCACTGAACCCCGCTTAGCTTGTGCTGCTAAGGTGCTGCACGGGTGAAACCCTGGAGACCAGGGCTTGCGGCTCGCCCGAGCCATCCAGGAGAGCGCACTCCCGTGTCAGCACCAAACACACACACACAGTTCTTCTCCCTCTTTTCGTTGGGCTGGTGTTATCTTTTAGTTTTCATTGTTCGCTGGGGCTGGCCGCCCCCTTCTCAGTTTCCTCCCAGCCATTCTTTTAGTTTACCAAATAACCCGCGCTTGGGTCCGCTGCCCCAATCATAACAAGTAGATTATTAGTATAGATTATTATTTTGCTTGAAGAAAAGAAATTGTATATTGGACATCTTAATATCATTTTCATTATCCTTAAACCATGATTAATGGTTTAAAACAAACTACACTATTTAAATGCTGAATTAAATAATCAAGCTTAAAAAACACTCATTGTTTTTTCTCCAATGATTGTTCCATGACTTCACCTACAGTGCCAGTCTCCAAACCATACATTGTGCAAAGCAACTCCTCAGCAGTTGAGGGTTTGTCATTTTGGATGCGCTGCAATCTGGAGAATGGCACAGAACCAATACACTATGTCTGGGAACAGGAGAACCGCAGTGGGCAGGTCAGCATATTGGCTGAGAGCAACAGCAGCATGATTAACATGACTTTGGTGACCCGCAACCACACAGGTTGGTTCAGGTGCCTGGCCAGGAATGAAGTCAATGAGCAGCACAGTGACCGGATCTGGTTAGATGTTTTATGTGAGTAAACATTTCAAATGCCTTAAAGATATACAATCTTCATAAGTTATCCTTTCAATTTCTTTGGTCTTGTCATCTGATAGAAACAGTAATATTTTTAAGACACATTAGGTTTGCTAATTTTGGAGTGAAGAAGATATACAGGAAGAATGTGAGTGAGCATCCACTCATCCACTGCTGCTTTTATGCATTTAGTTGGACCTGACCTTCCTCAGATTGATGGCACAATATATTCTGTAGCATCTCAAGGATATTCCATCCTGGAGAAAAGAAACATCTCCCTCATGTGTCAAGCTTCCTCTAACCCTCCCAGTCATTACACCTGGTTCTACAACAACTCAGAGATATACTCTGGACAACAGCTCACCATCAGCAACATCCTCCGTGTAGACACGGGCTACTATGCCTGCTTGGCCCAGAACACTTACCTTAACACCCGTTCTAAAAAAACCATCAGTCTCATCGTCTACTGTGAGTACAACTACATGCTTCCATATCATCGAAGAAGTCATTTTTTTCTAGTGAAGCTTCATGTTGTCATCATTATGTGCCATTATCCAGTAAAATGGAGCAGATTCCATTCAGAACTACACCTGAACAAAGATACACTCTTAGAAAAAAGATTACATTTAGAACCCTGGTCTGTCCCTCTGGGGAAATCAGAGAGATTTCCATATAGTAAGTCTTAAGAAAATAGAAACACTAAAAGAAACCATTTTTTACAATGATTGTGAAGTTTGAGGCTATGATTGTGCTGCAAGAATTTGAGAGAATATAAAAGATAGATCAGATTTAATTTTATAGGTTATAAAGTAAAGTAAATTGTTCTGCCTTAAATATGTTTTAGTGCATGGTATATCTTACAGTATGGTCTATATCTTTATAACTAAACTGGAGTCATCTGTATCTACACAGACATATTCATATACAGTACATATCATGTTTGCTGAACATTTTCCCTGGTCTTCTTCTCACAGACCCACCAGATGGAGAGCCAAGTTGTTCCGTCTTTCCAGTGAAGAACCATACTGACCTGGCCCTCTTTTGCTCATGGAAGGGAGGTTATCCTCCAGCTACTCTCAAATGGAGTCCATATGTGAATGGTGAGAATGGGCAGGTCATCACTTATGCCACTCAGATTCAGCCAGGTCTGGAGACTGCTAACAATTCTGTATACACCTGTTATGGCTCACATATTGCATTAAACTTCACTCAGACCTGCCGCACCAGGACATGTGAGTATGAATAAGAATTTTCTAGGTCTAGAATTTTCTTGATTATCTATGGAGATAGAAAAAGCCTCCAACAAACTGGTCATCAGACTTTCCAGTTGACTGAATACCTTAAAAATAATGTAGTGTGATCAAATTGATTGAATATTTTCTAACTATGTTTAATGTTTCTTAGGGCTGCCATATGGAGAACCCCAGTGTTCTGCAAATTCTAGCCAGAGTAATGGATACCTGACATTGTCCTGTTCATGGGAGAGTGGATTCCCACAGGCACTGCTATGGTGGGCTTCCAGTTCTGGTGAAATGCAGGGTACATCTATGGAAGCCACCAGCATCTTGATCCTGAATGCAAGTGCTACCTACAATGGCAAAACCTTTGTGTGTCATTCCAAACATCCACTGATGAAAGAAAACAAGCGGTGTGTGATCAAATTGGGTAAGACCTTCTCAAAATGAATATTTACCTGACATTGTGGATTTACACCTGCCCTATTTTGAAATATATCTCTTTCATTTAGAGATGCCAGTGTTGATGACTCAGCGCAGTGTGGTTTCAGTGTATGAGGGCAATGATGTCCAGCTCACTTGTATTCTGAGCAAAAGCTACCCACCAGTTACACAGATCACCTGGTACAACAACTCAAACCAGAATGTTGCTGAGACATCCAGGAAATATGTCCTGCAGCAAGATGGTGCTTGGTTTAACCTAACAGTGAAGGATACAGACAGCAAGATGGACAGTGGACAGTACTGGTGTTTGGCTGCTAATGGTGTCGGAGGAGCAGAGATTCCCATTTTGCTTCAGGTGATAAGTAAGTGATTTGCAAAATTACACTGGGTGGTTTAATCTTGGGCTGATTAGTCATACTTTCAGTTTTCCATCAGGGTGATATTCATCTTATCCATTCACTAGCTGTCCTTGTGACCTTGTGCTGGTTCTGATAGTCCTGCATGTCTTTACTGGCATGAATCTTGTGTAGTGTGAAAAGGTTTTCTGTAATATGACTAAGCACCTGATCTGTTTATCAATGCCTAATCTCATCCTCATTCAGGATACCCATCACCTCCAAATGTAACAATCAGTAAACTCATGTACAGTGGGCGACAGAGAACAGATGTTAATATGGAATGGCTAATTCAGACAGACGCTAACCTCACTGGGTTCTTCATCGAGTATCAGAAGCTCCCTTTCCCCATAGGGAGGAGTGATATTGCCCCTCTCTGGCAAAAAGTGGCAGAAAATCTGGACCCCAGCACCCGCAGGTACCAGATTGCCAATTTGGATCCGACCAGCAAATACGCATTCCGTGTAACAGCTATCAATCAGAGAACCATTGGAAATCCTGCCCTGGTCATGAGCCCAGGTGAGAACTGATATGGCACTTTAAACCTGATGAAAAAGAATTGATTATCTGTCACTACAACAGCAACATTTACTATTTTACAGTGCCACTTCCAGTTTCTAAACCATACATCATGCTGAGTAACTCTTCACCTCTGGAAGGTGCATCAGTGTGGATACGCTGCGGTCTGGAGAATGGTACAGATCCTATTTACTACATTTGGGAACAGGAGAGCCACAGCGGCCTGGCCACCATATTGGCTGAGAGCAACAGCAGTCTAATTAACATCACCTGGGTGACCCGTAACCACACCGGCTGGTTCAGGTGCCTGGCTAGGAATGAGGTCAGTCAGCAGCGCAGTGACCGGATCTGGTTGGACGTCATATGTGAGTGAGAGCTGTCACAGAGCCTGCATTCTCCGCACAACAGTCCTGATCAACCCTCTATATAACTGAAGTCATTTTTAAAAATTGATCATAATGTATACATTTTGACACTGGTCTATTCTACTTAGATGGTCCTGACATGCCCTGGATACATGCCATTGGCTACTCTGTCACAGAGATGGGATTCTCAGTCCTTGAGAAAGGGAACATCACCCTTATGTGTCAAGCCTCTTCTAACCCCCCCAGTCAATATGTCTGGCTCTACAAAAACTCCCTGGTGTACACTGGACCACAGTTTACCATCACCAAGATTATCAGAATGCAGTCAGGAAATTATACCTGCCTGGCCCAGAACACTTATCAGAACACTAGCTCCAAGAAAACTATCACACTCACCGTTTATTGTGAGTGCTATTACACACCACTATGTTGAAACACACTATTGTTTAAAATTGCTCAGAAAGCAAGTATAACTCAGAGTATAACTTAGGGTGCACTGTTTCCTTCTTCATAACCTGCTGTTTTGTGATACTCATCTGTGCATTTTTTGGAAGCTTACCCATATTGAATATTTACCATATTTTGTTCATTTAGATCCACCAGATGGCTTTCCCTCATGTACTATTTTCCCAGCCAATAATTACTCTGATCTGGCACTCTTCTGTTCCTGGGATGGAGGTTACCCTTCAGCTACCTTGAACTGGAGTCCATATATGAATGTGAATGGAGATAACAGAGAGGCTATCACTAATATCACTCGGATACAGCCAGGCTCTGATACGGCTAACAATTCAATATTCACCTGCCATGGCTCACATGTTGCACTAAACAGCACCCAAAGCTGCAGCACTAGGACATGTAAGTGAAGGGACCATGAGATAATATGAGTCATGAGTTTATTCAAATATTTTGACCTAAGCTGTTAAAACATTTTCTGCTAAAGATTCAAAATGTCACCTGGTTTTCATATAAATATTCTGTGATTCCTAGGGCTGCCCAATGGAGAACCCAGGTGTTCTGCAAATTCCATTCGTAATAATGAGTACTTGATGCTTTCCTGCTCCTGGGATGGTGGTTTCCCTCGGGCTCTTCTGTGGTGGGCCTCCAGTTCAGGGGACATGCAGGGCACATCTGAGTTAGACACCAGCACCCTGGTCATGCGCTCCAGTGCTAACTATAGTGGCAAAACATTTGTTTGTTATGCCAAACACCCACTGGCTAAAGAGAGCAAGCAATGCAGTTTAAAATTGGGTAAGACCTGTTTATCTCACTGACCGAACTAAGCAAAAATTGCTTATCATTACATTATACCTCAGCACTGTTGTTGAATCTGATTGGTCAGAAGCTGTGGATGAATTTTCTATAACAGGAGCTCTGACAATAGTTTCAGCTCATAAAAATGATTCTAATGTATTATGGCAATCGAAGCTCAGTGGACTACTGACTGGAAGGTCATGAGTTCAAATCCCAGCACCACCAAGCTGACTGTTAGGCCCTTGAGCAAGGTCCTTAACCCAGAACTGCTCAGTTGTATAATTGAGATAAATGTTAGTCACTCTGGATATGGGGGTCCACCAAATGCTGTAAATGGAAATTTCTATTTAACATTTATGGAAGGATTATCCAGTGTCGACACTTAAATGATAAAAAGGTATGATGTTTTTAAATACAAAAATACAAAAGTGTTTTGCATTGGCAAATTGCTGAGGGATAAAAGGAAAAAAGCACTGTTATTAACACAAATTTTAAAAATGATCTTCAGGGTGTTCTGCTTTACATTTGCATGCATTATACCACTGCATTACACACTGCATTAAGCTACTGCATTAAGCCACTGCATTAAGCCACTGCATTACACACTGCATTACACACTGCATTACACACTGCATTACACACTGCATTAAGCTACTGCATTAAGCCACTGCATTACACACTGCATTACACCACTGCCTTCACATAGTTTGATGCCAAATACAATATCATAAAATCCACTCAAGTTCCTACTGTATTTATTTTAGTTTATTCATCATTCAAGTAGAGATTTTCCATATACTTCTCTCTTCCAGAGGCACCAGTCTTGATGACTCAGCGTAGTGTGGTTTCAGTCTTTGAAGGCACTGATGCTCTACTCACTTGCACACTGAGTAAAAGCTACCCCGTGGTCACAGAGATCACCTGGTATAACAATACGAAGCAAAAGGTGGGGGACAATTCCAGGAAATATATCATTCAGCAAGCTGTTGGATGGTCCTTGACAGTGCGCCAGACAGATGGCATGGTGGACAGTGGACAGTACTGGTGTTCTGCTACCAGTGCTGTTGGCGCAGCAGAGATCCCAGTCACGTTGCTGGTGATAAGTGAGTGGGGAAAAATTTTATGCATTTAATTATACCCTGAATTCCCTACAGGTCTAGAGAATAGTACAGCTAGGGAGGTAATGAATTTTTCATAAAGTTTAGATGATCATCAGTACACCAGCAATCTAATAGCCTAGCTTAATTTAATGAATCCCAGTTCCCAGGTCATATGATTTGTAATAATAAAAATATATTTCAATGTATATCCCAGTAATGTTTGCATTCTAATCCCATATTATATAAAAAAAAACCTATGTAGTGTTGGTACCTCTAAATCTAGGGTCTACGGTTCATTTCTAAGCGCTGATTACTGTTTGTGCAGCACTCTGCATGTTCTTGTGTCCCAGGGGTGTTTCCTCTGTGTACACTGAGTTTCTTTTGCCTGCCAACAATATGCTGGTAGATGAACTGACTACTCAAGTTTTTCTAAACTGGATTTCCCTGGCTGTAAATATGTGAAGCCCTGTGATGGACTGGTGTCCATCCAGGGAGCATGTCTGCCTTGAGCCCAGTGTTTCTGGGAAAGGCTCTTGATCTCCTATAATCCTAAACAGAATAAAAATGAGATGAATAAATATGAGTGAATCTCAGAGTACATACAAATGACTAAAAGGTTCATTTATTTATGATTGTAATGAATAATTAATGAAAGTATAAATCTATAGGGATTACTACAAAATCAAGAAAAGCATATTTAACTTAAGAAGACTAAAGCCTAGACAAGTTTATGAAAATACATTTTTAATTTGGAATTTTGTGTGTGCCAGTCCCAGTTTCCAAACCCACCATGCTGCTGAGTGACTCTTCGCCAGTGGAAGGCACATCAGTGTGGATGCGCTGTATTGTGGAAAAGGGCACAGAACCTATTAACTACACATGGGAGCAAGAAAGCCAGACTGGGCTGATCACAACACTGGCCAAGGAAAACAGCAGTGTGGTCAGTGTTTCCCGGGTCTCCCGTAACCACACTGGCTGGTTCAGGTGCTTGGCCAGGAATGAAGTCAATCAGCAGCCCAGTGACCGGGTCTGGTTAAATATATTATGTGAGTGAGAGTGTTTTCATACTTTTAACAAGCCCTGCTTTCCACATCCCATGTCCATATAAGCTTTCACATGGTAATAAGCCAAGATCAAGAATCTTGGATACCAGATAAATTCCTATTGGATGGATTTTCTGAAAGCGGATCAAGGCAACAGGCCACTTCACACTTGACTGATGTGAACTGGACCAAACCAAAGAAATCAGTTTAGTAGATAAGAACAACTCTTTTTCTCCATGTATCTGAAAGGCACATACTAAATTCATGGACCCATTGAACATATGTTGCCTGCAGTAATAATAATAATAATAATAATAATAATAATAATTATTATTATTATTATTATTATTATTATTATTATTATTATTATTATTATTATTTATATAGCACCTTTCATACATAAGTGCTTTACAGAGTGCTTTTAAAAAGAAAACAAGCACAGTGTACTGAAAAAATAATTTAAAAACTACTAATATAAACACTAAACTAATAAAAAAAATTAATTAAAAATAAAACATAAAAGAACAAAGATAAAAATGGAAAAAAATGTAATAATTTAACACTGTAAAATCAAATAAATAGAAATACTCAATACTAAAAATCTGATCATTAATATGAGTAAGATAAAATGTGATAAGCAAGTAAAAGCAAGTATAATAATCTGAAAATATTAGGGTCCACAAGTCCACAAGGTCCATAAGTGTTCACTTCCTTTCATTTTTTTTTCTTTATTTCACAGTGTTGCGTCTTAGATTTGCACAAAATACCCCACAATACTGAATACAACTGGAAAAAAAGCTGTGAATCCCACAATTTAGGTCTTTTGGAAAGGTAACCCAAAGGTTGGGTTATGTGGGGAAATGTTTATATTAATCATGAACAATCAGATCATTAGCACATTTTGTCTGTATAGTAATGTCCCTGAGATTATTGTTCTATTTTGCCCCCTATTGGACTAAAACAGACTTGCTATTTCAAATCTTTCATATTCTTTTAATTTTTTTGTATCCAAAAGGTGATTTTAATTTACATTCATCTGCTGCTGGATTAGAAGCTTTACTGGGCTGGTCCCCACCCATCGGTCATATGTTTTACACCCTTCACCAAGCATTCATTACATTTTGTACTGTACTAAACTGTGGTTTTTAAACATCCTGCCCTTGTTAGGAATATCATACAACAGACTGATTTGTGGTAACTACATTTGTGGTAAGAGGAAACTGCATATTTCCACCTTTTCCTTTAATATTTCTTGGGCTTTCTTTCAACCTTGATGGGCCCCAACTATCAGCACATCCAAATGTCTGCTAAGCTCATTAAAATTACGCTCCGCTTTCAAGGTCCATCCATTTTTGTGTACCTTGTGTTGTCATATTGGGAAACAGAAGGCATACACAGTAAAGACACTAAACATATTGATAAAAATCTGCTCTTGAGATCTCCTTGTTCTGCGGTCCTGAATTATTCATTCGTTCAGTTAATTTAATCACTACCTGCATCTCATCTATCAAAACAAGACAAAGTGTGTAAAATGTAATGGTTATAAGGCAAAGCACGCAGGTGCGAAAACAAGAGATGAGCAAAATAGATGAGCAAATCTTATGCATCAAAATGCCTAGTTCTGAATACGAGGTTCTTGAATACGAAAGTGGTTGAGGGATGACTATGAATTAATACGGTACGTAATAGGAAGAGGATAAGGTTGGCTTTCAGACATTTTTTTGCCATTCACGTTCTCATCTTATTCACAGTTGTTAATCATGCCATTTTCAGGCCTTGAGCATATATCTTGAAAAAGGCTCTCATAATTTAACTTATTTTGGGTAAATGAATGCGCCGCAGGGAAAGAGGAATTCCTGTGATATGGGTTGCTAAAGAAAAGTTAATTGTTGTAGACTATATTATGACCTTGAACTCCCAGGCACTGGTGGTTGAAGTAAGAGCTTATTCAACTGAAGGAAACTAAACAGAACAGGTAACATAGGCTGTTTGTATGAACCATCAATTAAACCCAGGCACATTTTCCAAAGTTTTATGCCTTTTCTGAAGCTCTCTCTCTAACATCAGCATCCAAGCTTATCTACATTTATGTGATAATGGTATCTTGTGTTTAGTTGGTCCAGACTTACCTCACATAGTCGTCATGGCCTACTCAGTAACGGATAACGGATACGCCGCTCTGGAAAATGGAAACGTCTCCCTTGTGTGTCAAGCCTCTTCTAACCCTCCTAGCCAGTACGTCTGGTTCTACAACAACTCCCAGGTCTACACTGGACCACAGCTCACCATCACCAAGATCCTCCGTATGCAAACAGGCTACTACGCCTGTCTGGCACAGAACGCTCATCTCAACAGCCGCTCTAAGAAAACCGTCACTCTCACCGTTTACTGTGAGTCCTTACACTTTAGTAATGCATGTCTATGGAGCTACTGCATTCCCACAGCTTCCATTCTGACTCCTGAGCTGCAGAGCCTTACCTTTACTTCTATAACTGGTCAGTTTGTTGATATTGCTTGAATAATTACAAACACTTTTTTTAATCTTTGCTGCAGCATTACTCAGCTAGCAGCAGATATCTATGTGCATAGATATCTGTGTTTTGCTTTCTGCATATAAATGTGATAATAGCATAATAGCACACTGCACATAACTATGCATAGCACATATCAGAACATCTCCTGCTATAAGAGTTACCCTCAGAAATGTAATTACGCATATCTGACTATAAAGACTTCTTTAACTAGATAAGGAGCCAATAATTAATTTTTATGCTGAAAAAAGAGAAAGCTTTTTTGAAGATTAGCACAGTCAAAATACAACGTATGCAAAAGGACAAATGACGCAACAGTATGTGTAGTGTTTTTGGTTTGTATGTTTGATCAGTTGATTGATTGAAAATCACAAATGCAGTTGCCTGTTTACCTTAAAGTACTGCATGTATGTATCATTCTTATTACATCACCAGTGAGACCTTGTGATAATATCCATTGCTCAATCTTAATAGTTTTATTGTCAAGCCAGTGTTGCTTATTAGATTGTAGCCCTCTCATCACCAGTCAGCACTGCATACAAATGATGTTATATAACCATTTACTTGTTTGGAATGTCTTATCCATGGCTTAATGCACTGTAGAATGAGTGATATCACCTATTATTTTGCTGTCACACGTCTTTGAATTCGTATCTTTTCACGTCTTTGCCTGGAAAAGACATCCGATCTGACCTTCTTAGGCTTACATTATTGAGCATCACCTTTCCTCTTCTGTTTAGCTAAATTAGTGCTAATTGTCCGGGAGCTTGTGTTACAGAGGTCGTTTTCCCTACAGATCCACCAGATGGTGCTCCATCATGTTCCATTTTCCCAATAAATAACCACACTGACCTGGCTCTTGTTTGCTCCTGGGTGGGTGGATACCCACCACCGAACCTAAACTGGAGTCCATATGTGAACGGAGACAGTCTACAAGGTCCTGCTAATATCACTCGAATTCAGCCAGGGTCAGAGACTTCTAACAACTCTGCATTCACCTGTTATGGCACACATGTTGCTCTAAATTTTCCCCAGACCTGCAGCACTAGGACATGTGAGTATGGCGTATCACATGTTTATATGAGTTGTATACATGCTTTTAACAATATGTTGCATTTCCCAGGGCTGCCTTATGGAGAACCCAAGTGTTTTGCATATGTGACTCGTAATAATGAGTACCTGATGCTTTCCTGCTCCTGGGAGGGTGGTGCCCCTCGGGCTCTGCTGTGGTGGGCATCCAGTTCAGGAGATATGCAGGGAACATCAGAAGAGAACTCCAACATCCTGGTCCTGCGCTCCAGTGCCAACTACAGTGGCAAAGCCTTCATATGTCATGCTAAACATCCACTGGCTGGAGAGAGCAAGCAGTGTGTGTTAAAATTGGGTGAGTTGATGTATAGAGATATTGTTTGCTTCAGGGTTCAGTTTAAATCAAAGATACAGTAGAAGATTTCCAGTTCTACTCCTGGAATTAAACAGACATACTGTATCTGTTAATTATTTTAAAAAAGTCATGCTCTGCCAAGACTGGAAATTTCGAACCAATGCCAAAACAATGAATACATCATTTCCTCTTAGTGAAACTAGCATCAACAGTCTCCAGATATCAGACTACTATTATGAGAAACCACAATGGCAAAGCCCTCATTTGTCATTCCATCATACCTCATCGGCCAACAAGCACCTGTGTCTGCTGTGGTTGTTGTGTAGTTCACTTTATCTACATGTCAACTTCTAAAACATACTTTAATATCCTTAGCAAGCTGAATGGTAATAAAAGATGGAGCAGAAAAAAAAGAAAGGAAATACCAATATGCACTGAAGAATGCTGTACATTTAGATGGTAGAGCACATCACAGTCATACATACATACATTGCTCTGTCTTCCAGAGGCACCAGTGTTGATGACTCAGCGCAGTGTGGTTTCAGTTTATGAGGGTAATGATGTCCAGCTGACCTGCATCCTGAGCAAGAATTATCCTGCCGTCACGGAAATCACCTGGTACAATAACATAAAGCAGAATGTTGGGGAGACACCCAACAAATACATCCTTCAGCAAGCTGCCTCCTGGTTTAACCTGACCGTCAGGGAGACAGACAGCTTGGTGGACAGTGGGCAGTACTGGTGCTCTGCTACTAATGCAGTTGGAGGGGCAGAGATCCCTGTCTCCCTCTTGGTGAAGAGTGAGTAAAGCAAAATGACAAATTCATGTGTTTCTGGTTGCCTAATATCATACTACCTGCTTTTTATGTGCAGTGAGTTGCCTTTCTGTAGCCATATCATTAAGTATCCATAAATCTCATTTTTTTACTAATGTTATGTTATTGGCAATTCTAACATCTGTCTGTCTGAATCAGTTCCAAATGATTCCAAATGTTACTCTTAGTAAGATTATAAATGAAAGTGCATTGTGACCTGCAGTGGGCTTCAGATGCACTACAAGCCTGACTAGAATAAACCAGTTACTGAAGAGTTACTGAAGATAGCCCAGCTATGACTATGTCAATGACTTACTCCAATGCACTTCTGATTCAGGGTACCCAATGCCTCCAAATGTGACCATCAGTAAGATCAGATACAGCAGCCAGCAGAGGACGGATGTCGTAGTGGAGTGGTTGGTCCAGAGAGGTGA
>JAOVVG010000020.1:14340002-14350081 GCA_028566375.1 Leptodoras nelsoni
CCCCGGCAACATAGCTCCTCGGATCATTTTGGCACTCAAACCCCTCCACCATGATAAGGTGGCAGTTCGAGGAGGGGAAGAGTCCTAGCATTTCTGGAAATTTCTAAAAGCTTATTTTATGAATAAAAAAAAAAAAATCCCAGATTTTCAGTGTGATCTAAGACTTCTAGACCCCACTGTAAATTACAAAAACAAAACTAAAAACCTAATTTTTTGATCATATATGATCATATTTTGTTTCGTAGTTCCAATTTAAATAAATGAATAAATAAATAAACTTATCAACCACTATATTATTTGCCTACTCATTAGTCAATAAGGTTAATACTTAGCTAAACCCTGACCAGCCCTGCTTTGTTTCTGCAGAAACTCGAGTATAAGGTGCAGAGTGAGAAGCTGTCCGAAAGCAACGCTGTGCTGGTCACAGAGGTCTCCAAACTGCAGAAGGAGCTGGAGACGGCGCGCACTCGTAAAACCGAGACCACGCAGCTGAGCTCACTGCAGGATGAGTTGGAAAAACTGAGGGCGGAGCTACAAGACGCACACGCCCAAAAGAAGAAGCTCGTGGAGGAGCACAGCACTGAGAAGATGAGCCTGGAACAGGTAAGCTGTAATGCTGAAGGAAAAAGCTTTAAAGCGCAAAACCGATCACTAGAGGACGTATAAGAGCTAAACACAGCTGTACGCTGATTTTAGAGGAGTGTACGGTGCATCAGAGGTTACATCGCAGGTTACATAAATAATGTACGTCTTTTATTGGCTTTTAATAAATGTATGCAAATTGTTGGTGATTTACAACAAAACTGACTGAAAGATATTGCGATTGCATTATTGCATAATGAAGTGACATTGTGTCAAATAAAAGCCTTGTTTTTTTAGTTATTTTGTTTTACTTTTTTTTAACTTAGTTATATTTTTACTAATTTTAAAAGTTAAGAAATGTTAGAAAAAAGTTACAAACATTTATTGTACCGATTTTTTCTTTTAATTTTTTTAAAGCAATTAAGAAAATTTTTTATCATTTTATTTTTATCACAATTTATGTGCTTTTTTTCTTTGGTTTATTGTACTTTTCTCACCACATATAGAATTTACACATAATCTAGTTTCTTCATTAAAAGAACATGTATATCTCAGATACGTATATATCTTTTTTATATCTCAGATCACCTCCAGAGTGAATAGCAGTGCAGAAATTAAGCGGTGGATCACATGAAAGTACAGGAGTCAGACTCGCTTAATGTGCCATATTTCCTTACATGATTAAGATGTCCCTTTTTTTTTTTTAAATGAAACTAAGTAAGGTTGCCATATCCTTGTGAAATTAATCCAGCTCTGCCGGTCTTCTTTTGTGTCATGCGATCAAGCAGAGGTGCAGTTTCCCTGTCCGTTTCCATTACGATATTTCATCTGCAGCGGCACACTTCTGTAAACCCTTCAGATGGGAACCTTCCTGATGATCGGGTTCTGTGATACAGTCGATAAAGCGTGTCATTATTAGAGTCGCTTGATGCGCTGATTGACAGTGCAGTGCTGATGAATTATTTGTTCTGCCCTTTTCAGAGAGTAAAGGAGCTGGAGAGAGAAAATTCTCTGCTGAAGGAGGAGAAAGAACAGATGAACCAGAAGATCCTTCGCCAGTCGCAGGGCTCCGGAGGTGAGTTCACATGCCGCCGAACGCGCAGCCCGTCTGTTGAGTGCTGTATAAAGCTGAAGTAAAGAAGGTAAAATGCCCCCAGGCCCAGGCTGCTATTGTTTCCCACATAAGAGGGGTCTCTGTGCAGAAGTAGGACGAGAGAGAAGCTAAAGTTTCAGAGAAGGAATGCAGGATGCCTCTTTACCTGCTCTTAAGCTGAGCCTTCTTTTGTTCTGGTTCACAGGCAAGAGTGATACTCGAAACCAAAGGTTAGGGCTTTTAAATTGGAATAAACAATTTCTGTATTCAGCTTTTTGCTACAGTTCTGTCTTTATTAAAGCCAGTCTGTCTGTTTTCATGCTTATATAATGCTTTCAGTATTAGTCACACGGCCTTGACATCGCTGCTGAATGACTTTATTTAATTATTGACTGTGTACTGGGTCTGAAATGAAGAATGTTTGACTTGATTAAGAGATTTGCAATCTCTTAGCTTCTGGCTGTTCTGAGTAAACCTCGGAATTCACAGGAAGATGATGTTCTTTTGAGATTTTTTTGTTTAAAAAGACTTTACTGTGAAGCAGGCAGAGAAAAAAAGTTTTATATGACAGTCAGCCGTGTGTGTGTGTATGTGTATGTGTATGTGTGTGTGTGTGTGTGTGTGTGTGTGTGTGTGTGTCTGTGTGTCTGTGTGTGTCTGTGTGTGTGCCTCTGTCTGTGTGTGTGTGTCTGTATGTCTGTATGTGTGTGTGTGTGTGTGTGTGTGTATGTCTGTGTGTGTGTGTGTGTATGTCTGTGTCTTTGTGTGTGTTTGTGTGTATGTGTGTATGTGTGTTTGTCTGTGTGTGTCTGTGTTTGTGTGTGTCTGTGTGTGTCTACGTTTGTGTGTGTGTTTCTATGTTTGTGTGTGTCTGTGTCCTTGTGCCTGTGTGCTTGTGTCTATGTGGGGGTGTGGGTGTGTGTGTGTGTGTCTGACATACACACACACACTGTGTCTGTGAGCGTGTGTGTGTGTGTCTGTGTCTGTGAGCGTCTGTGTGGGTGTGTGTGGGTGGGTGGGTGTCTGTCTGTGGTTGTGTGTGTGTCTGTGTACGTGTGTCTGTGTGCGTGTGTCTGTGAGGGTGTGTCTGTGGGTTTGCGTGTGTCTGTGTATGTGTGTCTGTGTCTGTGTTCTTCCTCCATCTTTCCCACCAATTTTTGGTCAGCTATATCATATACCTAGTCTTCACCAATTCACACGACCCTCAGTTTGGTTGTAGCCCCCCTTGTCTGATAAATAATATAAGCATTGTGTCTCTAGGTGTGTGTTGCTCTTCGTGCCAGTGCCCCCTGAAGTGAAGTAGACTCGAAGCACATTTTAGGCAATACCTTAAAAATGGTTTCGCCTAAAATTATGAACTTCTTATGCCATGTTGGCCTCTAGGAGGCGCCAAATAGTGAATAATGTGCCAGATATAACCACTCAAAGTTCATAAAAAGTCACACCCTGCATCACTACCACATTCTTTAGATGCAGGCAAGATTTTGTGAAATTTCATCCATGGCTGCGCTGCATCTGCCACACTTTATTTCACTTCAGACTTGCTCTTTGTTGTACATCTAGTCAACATTTATAAATATTTTATCTCTGTTTTGCTGAACATGACAGAGTTTCTGCATCGACCTCGTCCTTTTCAATTGACAAAAAACCCTCCCAGAAAGATAAATGAACACACTAAATACACACCAAAAGGATGAGCTCTAAATTAGGCTACACCAATACATGATGATGGAATGCAGTTTGAGAGCAGTTCAAACATAAATGACTAACAACTAGTATATTAATGTGCCCTATAGGACAGAGTGAACCTCTTTCTTTCTAGTATGGAAAATACTAGAAAATACTGGAAAATATTTCCAGTAATTGTATTCACCTGCTTGCCACATTTATTCAGCATCTAATGTTCTTGTATTTTGATATGCAATCTGAATTTGTGATTAGATATCAGCCTGCGCAATGAAAAGAGCAAAGTTTGCTAATAAATTTGTCACAACTCGCATTCTGTCATAAACATCTTAAGTGCTTGTGGCATTATGGTTCATTAAGGACTGGCAGATGGGGTTGTAAAGCTAATTTCTGTTTCTTTGTTCAATCTGTAAAAAAAAAAAAAAGTAAGTGCTTTTGAGACCCATTTTAAAAAAGCCTTTCAAAATCATCTAGTGTTTTTAAGGTAAGAAGAGGCCAATTCCTTGAAATAAGTGTTTAACTGGTGTGTGTGTGTGTGTGTGTGTGTGTGTGTGTGTGTGTGTGTGTGTGTGTGTGTGTGTGTGTGTGTGTGTGTGTGTGCGCAGGTAAGGATGGCAGTGTGTCTCAGAAAGAGGCTAGTCTACAGGGTGAGCTGGATGAAGAGAGACTGCGCTATCAGAACCTGCTGAAGGAGTTTTCCAGACTGGAGCAGAGATATGAGAACCTTCAGGAGGAGGCTGCTTATGTCAAAGTAACATAAGGATTTGATTTTGTACATTTCTTTTCATTTATCCTTAACATTGAAGTGATCTCGAGTCACTATCAAGTAGGATTTCCTCCATGTCATAATAATCTGACAGATAGACATACAAACAGAGAAACATAGATAGGTAGATAGTTAGACAGACAGAGCAATAGGTGGGTGGGTGGGTTTGTGGGTGCGTGGATGGATAGACAGACAGAGAAATGGATATTCATAGGCAGACATACAGACAGACAGATAGCCGGATAGATAACATACATTTCGGAAAGCTAACAAGACACATGAAGCCAGACAGTGCTGCTCATGCTGTATGACAGGAAACACTGCGAACACACTTTCTGTTCAGAAAGTTCTGTCCACCTTCTCTGGCACACATGAGCTCCCAGGTATCCGAGATTGTCTAATGTGTTGCTGAGATAGACGTGAGAGAGCGTATCCCGTCCAATTTTGCTCCTTTGGCTACCTGCTCTGGACAGCTGTGGCTCATGTAAAGTTGTCTTACAGTTACAATAGTACACCTACCATAAATATCCTAACACATGTGTGTCTTTCCATTAGGTTCATGCAGAAATTTTACCTAATTGACTGTATGTATGAGCTTAGCTCTACATGTCTCCTTACTTGCCTGAGGACTTGTAAAATATAGTAAATAAAGTGCTCAAAAGTAATGGCACCAAGTACTAATTTCTAATATCTCCCTCTCTTTATTCCTGTAGTTAGCTCCAGGCCTGCGGAGGAGCCCATCCATCCAAAGCAGCTTGGGCTCTGACTCCACCTTCCCCTCCATCTCTATGTCTGATGTGGGAGACACTGAGGACACCATTCAGCAGGTGGAGGTATGGCTGATCCTCATTAATTTCACGTATTACAGCTTATCCTGTATACATGCATACATCCATGATAAACTTTCACCTTTTCCAAATACATTTTACCTGGAAACTTCCTTGATGATGAGGATATATCCACCTTTTTAGAAGAGTTACATGAGGCTCAGTTTTATCCTTCATCTCTGTGTAGGACATGGGCCTGGAGAAGGCAGCCAACGACATCAGTGTGTTCATGAAGCTGCAGAAACGAGTGCGCGAGCTGGAGCAGGAGAGGAAGAGACTCCAGACCAACCTGGAGAAGATGGAGGAGCTCAACAAGCATAAAGTTAGTGACATGTGCACACTAAAGGTTGCATTTAAAGCTCCCTAGTCAGAGTTGGGTTAGGTGGGAAAAGTCCTTATTCTTTTATTTCTTCAAGTTGTTTGCCAAAGTAGTAAATTGGACCCACATCTTAATTGCAGTGACAATGAAATAAGGTGACCGGTGTATGTGCTACATATTTAATTCATACAATTTAATTAATTGTAGCCCGTGATTTGGTTAGTTCACTCTATTCTGTAGTTCCTCATTTTATAGTAATAATCAGCTTCCCATATAAAATGTGATCATCACAGCTGCTGTCACTTTCATCACTTGTGCAAACCAAATGGAAAAAAAAGCCAATGCCTCTATAGGAGCAATTAAGTTTAATTATGTACCATGAATGTCTTATACGTGTATGTTGTATTGCTCTTGATACAAGTGCCATGATACCATTATTGAGTAACTTTTTATAGTTATAGACCTTTTCTTAGATGCTCAAAAAACCATAAATGTCTTTTGAATGAATTCTCACTAAACTATTTCTTTTAAAATCTTTTTCTGTTCTGCCTGATTGTTTTGAGTGTGTTTTTATGAGCGGTGTTTTAATCCAATAATGTGTAAACTTTGCTATATAAGGTAGCAGTTACTCTTAAACTTTGGACTTTGCCACCGCTTTGCACAGGGTGATAAGTATTTATCATATTGATAGATTTCTTAACAGGACACATCTCCTTTACAGATCTCCTATCTTATCACTGCAAACGCACTTATAGTTTTTTTTTTGTCTCCGTCTGATCTCTCAGGCTGAGCCGAAGAACTCGACGTCTGAGGCAAACGCTGACCTGGCATACAACAGTCTTAAGGTTTACACACACACACACACACACACACACTCACATGCACACATACACACTTGTGTAGACCAGCAGTCACTCGACATGTCTGTGCTCGTGTTAATCGATTTTTGCTGCACTTTGGCTGCGCTGGTGCTGCTGACTCTGCTGCCTATCAGATTGCGGGTGAGTGAGGGACCACAGTGAAAGGATTTTTTTCTTGGCATGGGGAATGCATAATAATAATAATAATAATAATAATAATAATAATCCTCTGTTAGTTTCTTTTAAATCAAATAATAATGACTGTCTAAAAGACTAAATTAAACAGGGTTTAAATGGACAGCTGTATCTCATACCCTTATCAACGTTTAGAATGTTAAAAGTCAGAATAGTTTTATTATAGTGCCTTTAATTAGTCCACCGTAAAGTGGCAGACCACAAATGTAATCAAATTTGATGTTTCAGTTTTGCTAATGTCATTAACAGGCAATATAGGTAAGCAAATACCTGCAGGTTTAACATTGTTCTGACTGCGTGTCTAAATCAGCACACTCGCCTCGGAGAGTTTCGGGTTGTTTCGGTGTCATGCAGACTTGATGATGTGGTTTCTGGCACTGTATCAATCACTGTTGGATATAAAAATGGGCAAAGCGATGTAACAGAACCAAAACTCACCTTCACAGTGATCACTTTCTTCCTTAGCACATAGTTTGGTGTCACCAGCATCAGACTCTGATAGGAGGCGTGGCGTAAACTCTCAGGGTGGAAGTGTTTGTTGATGTGATTCAGAGGATAAAATGAATTTAATATTTTTTTTTTATAAATGCAGGCTTGTTCTGATATTTTAGTAAACCGAAAACGTGCTGTTACTGAATCATTTTTTAACCTGAGTCTGTAAGGAATTTGACGTGCAGGTTTGATTTTCTTTTTTGGCTGAGCTGTTTCTTTAAATCACTTAAGTGAGTGGTGTTCTGTTGAAGACCTGGTGACTTTGTTGCAGGGCTTAAATGGTGTAGCTTTTATTTTCACTCTTTCTGTGTTATATTTTATGAATGTAATGACATAATTGGGAAAAAATAGGAGTGTCTCTGTACTGAAGAAAAAGCACAAAACATGATCTACTTTTCCAACAGGACATAATGCAATCTCTGAGGTCTTTACCAACATGTCAATTTGGATCGGATATAACCTGAGATTATTTCTACTGGTCAGTTTATAGTAAGCTAACGACAGTTAGAGTTTTCTTTTAGGATGTACGGAGAATGTACAGTCTGTAAATATGACTGACATGACTAAAATCTCAGAGGTACATCATTAGGCTTATGATTGATTTGAGAAGAACATCAAAGACACAACATATGGTAAGAAGTATGTGGAGGAGAGGCTATAGGGGTCTCAGAGGATCCAAAAGCTTTTTAAGATGATATGAACAAAGGAGAAGGCAGTTATACAGTGTTTAATGGTTCTAATCCCTTCAAAAAAGGATTAAACTAATATATTTTCCCCACTGATTTTATCTCAACATGCCTTTTTTGACCATTGTGGTTTCTTGTCATACTAGAGTACCACATGAGACGTACTTGATTTTGTTTACAAACGTTTGTACTGAGCTGCATCTCTTTTCAGTTGTCAAAATGAGCAAGGATGCTTGTCAGCTATGGCGAGTAATATCCATCTGAATAATGTTCTGTTTATTGGCCTAATTTTCGAAGAATATAAAAACTGATATATGACCCCATCACAAAGCCATTATTGTACAAACAACAGATTTTTTACTCTCTTTTTCAATTTTCTCTTTCTCTGTTACATTCACTCACTCACTCACACACCTGAGTCCAAAATCATATTTCACAGTAATTTGTTTTCCGGTGTTCACACATTTTTGCTATGTTTTGTTTGCTATGAAACGTGCAGAGGCAGGAGCTGGAGACCGAGAACAAGAAGCTAAAGAACGACTTGAATGAACTTCGGAAGGCCCTGGCGGAGCGCGCCTCTGAGAACGGCTCGAACGATGAGCAGCAAGACAGCTACAACGTTCTGCTCAACCAGCTCAAAGCAGCCAACGAGGAGCTGGACATACGCAAAGAGGAGGTCCTTATGCTCAAAACACAGATCGTCAGCACCGCCAAGCCGTCAGAAAGCACCAATCACATCGTGAGTCTGAAGACGATGGAATTATTTCTGAAGTGTGGATAGTCAGGGTTTGCACCTCTGAGTCAGATTAGTGCAGTCCGGCCACTGTAGGGAGGTTTCCATATGATTGTCCTCACTTTCCTCTCTTAAAACAAATGAATGGTTTTCAGGCGTGCCTTATCAGGGTTAATTAGAGGAATTACTTGCTTTATCAATTGGGTTGGCACCATCAGTTGTGTTGTGCAGAAGTCAGGTTACTACACAGCCGACAGCCCTATTGGACAACTGTTAAAATTCATATTATGATTATTTTATAATATGAATTGTATTATGAATGAACTAGTTTTAATGCCTTCAGTGAGAATCTACAATGTAAATAGTCATGAAAATGAATGAGAAGGTGTGTCCAAACATTTGGCCTGTACTGTATTAGATGGAGACCTGTGGCGCATTAAATAGGCAGTTTATTAGGATTTATTAGGATCATGTGATCAGTCACAGCCCAATAGATTAATGTAATCTATCTAGTCTGGTCTTTTTCTAATAGAAATCCTTTACATAATGAAAGAATTCTGAAGAAATGTAAGAAATGAAAGCTGTTGGTGCAGAATTTTCCAAATGCCTAAAATTCCAGTGGAAAGGTCAGTAGAAACTAGTGCTTGTTAATTCCAGACCAGTGTATAGTTTCTAGAAATTCAGAGCGAAGTGTAGTGGGAATAGTTTGATAAATCACTTCAGCGCCACAGGGTTCATTCTGACTGCAGTGACGACTTCGCTATTTCACAGACGTAATCAATGTCCGGTCAGTCAGATCTCATGCGATTACGCAGTCCAGTAGTCTGCCGTCAGGAGCTCAGTAATGAGAGAGTGTCTGTAGAGTCAGTGCCCAGCTCGTGTCAGCTTTCATTAGGTTTAGAGTGAGGTTTCTTAGGACATCTCATCCCAGAGAGCTTCTTTTATCTTCTGCTTAGGCTCTTTCTTTCTGTTTTTAACTTGAAACTTTTAACAGTTTCTCCAGTGAGAGCAGAGTGATGCTCCTGAAAGGCAGGAAAAACTCAAGTGGGCGAGTTTATTGTGAAATGGCGGTGGAAAATGTGCTAACTTTTTATACAGATTTGAGGAAGCTGTTGCTTTTTTTTTACGTGAGCACTGTGGCCATTTGGTTCCAAGAGATCTGAGAATCATACTGTCACTATCCAAAGAAAAACAAGTACGCCCAAAATTGCAGCTTTACAGAAAAAGGTGGAAATATTCTTTAATTTTAATGTAAGTTAATTAAAAACTAATAGATTTTAAGCCATTTTGGATCCTTTTGCTCCATTTATCATGAAATGTTCACACGACATTAAGGGCAGCTGCTGTTTTCGATTGATGAAAAAAAATTGAATAAAAAATGAGAGATAATTGTTTTTGTGGAGAGCGACAATATCCACCAAGATGTTATAAAACAGTCAAGATATTTTTTTTCCACAAATAAATAATTATCCTCAAATTTTAGTAGCTGCATTATGTTCATTGAGGGTCCATGACATTTTGCAGTTAAAGTTGCCGCTGAATAAAAAGGTTTGGGAACCCTTGCACAATACAGTGTATGATAAGTCCCTACAAGTTTACACAAACTCAGAGTTATGGGCTAGTTGTTGATAATGGCAGATGCACAAACTCAAAGTATTACACTATTACACTATTGTAATATTGAATGGGGCGACACGGTGGCTGGGTGGGTAGCACCGTCGCCTCACAGCAAGAAGGTCCCGGGTTCGATCTTCGGGTGGGGAGGTCTGGGTCCTTTCTGTGTGGAGTCTGCATGTCCTCCCCGTGTCCGCATGGGTTTACTCCGGGTACTCCGGTTTCC
>JAOVVG010000020.1:14354155-14364258 GCA_028566375.1 Leptodoras nelsoni
TGTTCCTGCCTTGTGCCCTATGCTGCCGGCTAGGCACTGGCTCTCCCGTGACCCTGAAAAGGAATAAGCGGTCAAGATAATAAATGAATGAATTAATAATATTGAGTGTATTTATGTTAGATAAGTAGGGCACTGAGTATCAGATTCTTGTCTTGGCCTTTGTGTTTAGTACCTGGCGTCGGGACTAAGGAGAGACTCCGTTCCCATCAAGCACATAGGAGTGTCTTCCTTTCATTAATGCTTTCGTTCAAGTTACAGCATGGCTTGTTAATACAATCACTATAATTTTACACAGTTGCTCATTTGGTCATGTAAACAGCATTAATCCACATAATGGATTAATACCATTGACAGATTTCAAGAAATCGTAGAAATCCAGACTCAAGAAGAAGAAGAATCAAGAATTTTAGACTAGTAGGTTCTTCAGCTCATTGTGTCACAAAGCCTGACCTCTACCATTGACTAGACTAATCTCAGCCAAGAGCTGCTGTTTTCATAAGATGAGTGCATTTGATTGACATTGCAGCTGACCAATCACAGGCCTTTCCTGGAGCCCATCTGCAGAGAGTATCCCATTTAACTTCTTACACAGTACAGACCAGATAATAAACTAGTGTACTAGTGTTCAGTCCAGGTATTGTATGTCATATATTTGAAAAGCTTAGTAAGAAACTGTGCTGAAAAGTTTGTACTTTGGAAGCGATGGATGCATTTATTACCAGTTAGATCCCGGCCCTCACAATTGTGATTATTGTGGCCCAAAAATTGTGCAATCAATCAGATGTTTCTTTGGCCATATATGATATCTAAGTTTTACAATATGTGCATGGAGCCCTTAAATCTTGTACAGTATTTTCTATATCGGCACATGTGCACAGACATAATCAGTCACAAACGTTTAAAAAAAAACTGCAGAATGTGTTAAGTTATGGAGGCTTTAATCTTGTAAAGATGTGTTTAAGGCAATTTTAGTGCCCTAATTATCCTTTATAGCATGTTTTGTGGTACAGTGGTATAGAAACTCACCATGTAACTGCATTCTGTTCTAACAGAACTCCAACAACTCAGAATGGGACAGCAACAAAATGCCTGTGGACAAGGAGGAAGCTTTACAGGCTTACCAGGGTCTCAGCGAGTCCAAGAGGTGATTCAGATCATTCTGCATTTCTGCTTTATTATCTGTTTACTGGTGATTGTAATGCTGGCATGCGCATTCAGCACTAAAATAGTTCTCTGTCTCCAGTTTGACTTGCATCCAAAGAGAACTCTTGTCTTTAAGAGCTAAACAGCTAAACATATAAAGAGCCTGAACATTATTTACTGCACCTGAGGCCAGTAGAGTATAATGTGTTGGCAGATTAAGAGGGTTAAGAGAGAAAGAGGAAAAACCTGAACATGAGTGAAATAATTAAGTGAGTAATTATATAGTCTGTAGCTGTCACATGATAGAACTGACAAATAACCAATGGAATATCCATGGTACATGGTTTATTAACGCCTGCAGACTGTCTGGTATAGTTATGTATTTTTCCCTCGGTTTCTTTTTCCTGGTATACAGGGCTGTTCTCGTCTGCAATAGAACAAACCTGAGGGCAAATAAAAGATTACTTAATGTGCAAATATCATATTGTTGCATTGCCTAAAATCTACTTTGCCTAAATAACCATCTCCTCTTAATTTTTTCTTTCTTCTCCTCTGCTTTCTGACTCTGCTGTTTATGCTTCTGCCTTGCCTCCTTTCTCTGCTCGGACACCAGTAAAAGACACGACTGGTGTTATTTGAATGAAGATGGGGAGCTTGGTCTGGCCTATCAAGGGCTTAAGCAAGTAGCCAGGTTGTGCTTTTGTGTTGTGGTCTTCTGCTACCTTTCTGCTCCCTCATTTAACACCAGCTAACTTCAGTTCACATTCTTAAATAGATAGTATAAGCACTAGTATATAATATTTATATCACTGGCTTTTTAGATAGGAGCTTTTTTTGTGTCACTTGCATGGAAAATGAGCATCTTGTGATGTTTGTCTTTTTTTTTGTCACTTTTTGTTTTTTTGTGATGTAGTGAAGACTTTGGTTTAGCCGGATCAGTGTGACCTGTGTGCATTTATTGAGATTTATTTTCAAACAAGTAATGAAATGTGTGTGCGTGCATGTGTGCGTGTCAGGCTGCTGGAGGCACAGCTGCAATCCCAAAACCGGAAGCACAAGGATGAGCTGGAGGCGCTGCACACGCAGATCGAGGTAATGAAGCAGGATCTGGAGAAGAAGCAGGAGATGCTGAACCACTTCAGCTTGCTGCCCCCCGATGCCCTGGTGGAGTTCAGCGTCCAGCAGGAGATCACACGCCTCACTAACGAGAACCTGGTCAGTCATAACTGTCTCCCTCGCTTACTCAAGTCAGCTTAAAAAAAAAAGGTTACATTGTTTAGTTATGGAAATCCAGAAATGCCTTGGATATGAGCTGGAAGTTACAGCTTATGTTTAGGGAAACCTTTAGATTTATGTGAAGTTAATTTTATAGCCATAATATATATAATTTATTCAGACGTGAAGAAATGTATAAAAAAAAGGTATAAAATGGCCCATGAGCTTTTAGAACATTCATATAACTAGCTTTAAAGAAATTAGATTGATTTTCCACCAGTATAATGTAAATTACATTTTTCTGTAGTTTACTTGTTATTTTTTATTGTTCTATTTTTAAATGTTTAATTGTTCCCCATTTAAGTGTAATAAAAATGCTGATTTATTTCTGTTTAACGATTTACTTTTATAGATTGGGAGATTTTTTATAATTTTTATAAAACAAAAAAATATATACGGTACTGTGCAAACGTTTTTAGACAGGTGTCGAAAAATGCTATAAACTAAGAATGCATGTGAAATGAAAGTGTTAATAGTTTATTTTCGTCAAGTTAAAAAAATGCAGTGAATGAACAGATGAGAAATCTAAATCAAATCAATATTTGGCGTGACCACCCTTTGCCTTCAAAACAGCATCAATTCTTCTAGTTATAGATTCAGGGCCCACAATTTAAATGATTTCAATTATTTATTTGTTTATTTTTACATAATTTGGGCTTCCAGCTCATAAAACCCATGAAAACAGGATTTCAAAAAATTTGAATACTGTGGAGAAATCAGTCCAAACTACTTCTCGGTTTTTGCAGAAAAAAAAAGAAATTAGGATCACATCAAAGCAATCAGAATATGGTACTTTCAAAATGATATGTCAATCTTCAATTCTTGCTTGGGAATCCCTTTGCTTTAATCACTGCCTCGATGTGACGTGGAGTTATGGAAGCCCAGATTTCCTTGATGCTTGCTGTCAGCTCTTCTTCTTGTTGGGTCTGGTGGCCTTCATTTTCCTCTTGAGAATACCCAATAGATTCTCAGTGGGGTTAAGGTCGGCGAGTAGGCTGGCCAGTCAAGCACTGTGGGCATCAAAACAGTCTTTGGTGCTTCTGGCAGCATGGCCAGGGTCCAGGTCCTGCTGGAGGATGAAATCTGTATCTCCATACAGATCGTCAGCAGAAGGAATCATGAAGTCCTCTAAAACATTCTGGTAGATTGCTTTCTTAAATCCAAGGTCACCACAACAGAGTTTACCAAGACCTGCACCAGACATTGCACCCCAAATCATGACTGACTGTGGATATTTCACACTGGACCTCAAGCAGTTTAGGTTCTGTTCCTCACCCGTCTTCCTCCAAACCCTTGGAACTTGATTCTTGCTTGAAAGACACACTTTACTTTCATTGGAAAAGAGGACCTTGGACCACTGGCCTATGGTCCAGCCCTTCTTCTCCTTGGCCCAGTTGAGATGCTTCCTACGTTGGCTCAGGTTCACTCTGCCTCATTCCACTCTTTCTGGATCTCTGCCTGAATCTTCTCTTTTTGATAATCCGCTGAAGCCCACAGTCATCTCTCTTGCTGTTGCATCTTCTCCTGCCACATTTTGTCCTTCCAGTAGACTTTCCATTGATATACTTGGACACAGCACGCTGTGAACCGCCAGCCTCCTTAGCTAGGAACTTTTGTGGCTTCCCCATTCTATGGAGGGTATCAGTGATGGTCTTCTGGCCAGTTGTTATGTCTACAGTCTTCCCCATATTCAAACATTCATGTCCTGCAAAATTTGGGCTGATTTCTCCACAGTATTCAAATGGGTTTTATGCGCTGGAAGCCCAAATTATGTAAAAAACTAAATGCTTGAAATCGTTGGAATTGTGGGCCCTGAATCTATAATATATGAAAGTTTAACTTTTTAAATGGAATTCTGGAAATTAATGAACTTTTCTAATGATATTCTAATTTTTCAGAATGGGTCTGTATAAAAAAGGACATTTAAGGATAAGAAACATCTTTGAAATCAGCAGTAAATTAAGTTTTGTGATCTGCTTTATCTTGTCCTGAGGACCTGCAATGTTTACACTCAATTCATTGCTGCATAATAACTTTTATTAAAAAAATAAATGTAGGAAAGTCATCAACTAGAATAAAGACAAGGCTTTGGTACTTATTATTAGTTATTATTGCTCTTGATTAATGCATTGACATTTTTGATTATATATCTTGCCGTATGTAAAATCCTATACACATAAAGTGTAGTTTTGTTTCAGCCCATGAGAAGATGATGATAACGGTGGTGTTAATTGCATTCTAGGACCTAAAGGAGATCATGGAAAAACTGGAGAAAAATGAGAGGAAGCTTAAAAAGCAGCTCAAGATATACATCAAGAAAGTTCAGGAACTTGAAGGTTCACCTTTTTGTCCATTTTCTAGTATTTTGCAGTTAAGGTAATATTGATGGTAATGAGCGATGCATTGTGTTGTGCAGCATCTCAGGCAAATCGGCCCAGGCTGGTCAGGCAGGCCACAGTTCAGAGGAAGGAGAAGGAATTTGAGGGCATGCTGGAGTACTACAAAGAGGACGAGGCCCTGGTGATCAGGACACTTATCAGCGGTAAGCATTGTAAGGCATTGTAATGAATTAGTGTTATAACTATAACAAATCTTAATCTTCCCATGTTGCGTGTGTGTTGATTTCAGACATGAAGCCCCAGGTTGTTTCTGCTACAGTACCTTGTCTCCCAGCATATATCCTGTTCATGTGCATCCGCCACGCAGACTACATCAACGATGACCAGAAAGTGCACTCTCTGCTCACATCCACCATTAATGCTATCAAGAAACTTCTCAAGGTATAGCATCCTGCGTCCATACAAACTGAGAACTTTCATTTGAAAACGGGGCCAAGCATCAAATCTAATGCAGACAAATAATATTCAGCATCTTGAGAAATTCATTCCTATCTACATATCCTATTGTACACCATTCACATCATTGTTCTGAGGTCTGATACGTGCATCACCTGCATGCACTTTAGGGAATAGGGTATAGATGCATTTACATTTGTCATTTGTAGTTCCCTGTTTCTTAACCAAAGGTGGCAAAACCTGAATTTTATTGCCATTTTATGTGATAGACCAACACAAAGTAGCAAGTAATTGTGAAGTGAAAAGAAAATGATACGTAGTTTTCAAACTTTTTAATACATAAAATAAATAATAAAAATCTGAGAAGTATGGCGTTCAGTTGTATTCAGCCCCCCTGAGTCAATACTTTATATAGATACACACACACACATTTTTCACAATTTTCTGCTCTACAGAAAAACAGTGATGACTTTGAGATGGCGTCTTTCTGGCTGGCTAACACGAGTCGACTCTTGCACTGCCTGAAACAATACAGTGGAGAAGAGGTTAGAAAACACTTAAAAAACAAACTCTTCAAACTTAGAACTTATAAATCTATCATCTAATTATAAATATGTCATCTAGAAGACTGGTCTAAACCTGTCTTTGTGTTAGCTAAGCTTTGTATGATTTTTGTCTCACAGGCATTCATGACCCAGAACACAGCTAAACAGAACGAACATTGCCTGAAGAACTTTGACTTGGCTGAGTACCGGCAGCTTCTGAGTGACCTGGGTATCCAGATCTACCAGCAGCTCATTAGAATAGCCGAGAGCATGCTGCAGCCCATGATCGGTTTGTGTTTAATCATTCGATTTAATAAACATTGAATCTGAATATTAAATCTGAATGGAATAACTTGACTCTTCTTTCCTTGACATTAGTGTCGGCCATGCTAGAGAGCGGCAGTCTGACTGGAGTGAAGCCCCTGGGCTACAGGCACCGCTCCTCCAGTATGGACTGTGACAGTGAAGGCCTGTCAAGCTACACACTGGAGGCTCTGATCAAGCAGCTCAGTCAGTTCTACACAGTCATGAGTGACCACGGGATGGACCCCGAGATCTGCCAGCAGATTGTGCGCCAGCTGTTCTACTGTATCAATGCCATCGCACTGAACAACCTGCTGCTGCGCAAAGACATGTGCTCCTGGAGCACCGGCATGCAGCTCAGGTACTGTACCATATGTCACACCATAAAACAGCTCATGTACTGAACCATATGTCACCCCATAAAGCAGCTGAACCATGTCACGCCATGATGCAGGTCAGATACTGAACCATATGTCACGCCATAGTGAAGCTCAGGTACTGAACCATATATCACGCCATAGTGAAGCTCAGGTACTGAACCATGTGTAATGCCATAATGCAGCTCATGTACTAAACCATATGTCAGCACCGGCATGCAGCTCAGGTACTGAACCATATGTCATGCCATAATGCAGCTGAACCATGTGTCATGCCATAATGCAGCTCAGGTACTGCACCATGTGTCAACCCACAATGTAGCTCAGGTACTGAAACGTATATCACATATAATGCAGGTCATTTACTGAATCATGTGTAACAGGGTAATGTAGCTCAGGTACTGAATCATGTGTCATGCCATAATGCAGCTCATGTACTTAACCATGTGTCACACCTTAATGCAGCTCATGTACTGAATCATATGGCATTGCTTTTGAGATGTATGCAGTTAAAAACAGATATGTATCCTGCTGATTCAGGTACAACATCAGTCAGATGGAGGAGTGGTTGAGGGGACGTAATCTCCACCAGAGGGAAGTTATGCCAACCATCGAGCCCCTCATCCAGGCTGCTCAGCTGCTACAAGTGAAGAAGAAGACATCTCAGGACGCTGAAGCCATCTGCTCCATGTGTAATGTTCTTAGCACACAACAGGTAGGTGCCGGAAACATTTTATTATTCAAACTCCATAAATCTTTCAGTGACAAAGCTTAACCTGCACTTTTACCTCCTCAGATTGTGAAGATCCTGAATCTGTACACTCCGCTAAACGAGTTTGAGGAGAGGGTCACTGTGTCTTTCATCAGAGACATACAGGTACACTAGTGATTAAAATGTTTAAAAAAATTAAGCAAGGTCACTGGCTGTATTATGTTTTATACTACAGCGCTGTTGAATTCTTGAATCTGTTTGTTCAGAAGTTTTTGATTCATTTCCTATAACAGCGGCTCTAGCAGTAAAGCCTGGCTGCAAGACAATCTAAGATTAAGAATAAATGGATAAAAACACGAAGATACGGTGATGCTGTCTTAAAGGAGTTGTTTATTTAACATTCATGGAAGGAGCCTTCAGTGTCAGCACTTAATAAAATAATCATCTTTGAAGTCAGTAACTGTGTTGGACAGCATTACACCACCCTTTTGACTATTTTCCCTTAACAGTACACCACAGATTCTATTACCTACTTTACCTACGGTTAAAAGAAAAGTAAACTTTCATGCCACTTCTTACTGAGATAGAGAGTACTATAATAACTATAATTTATTTATTTTAATAATATTTATTATAATTTATTTATAATTTATACAATATTAATATAAAAGTGCCTAACTTTATGCTAAATTAAAATATGTAATGTGTTTACCCATAATTTGAACTCCAAAACATTAATGTTTATTTAAAAATCTTTGACCACCATTTCCAGAACCTTCTACAAGGCCGTATAGAGAACAACCAACTCCTGGTGGACACCAAGCACACATTCCCCGTGCTCTTCCCTTACACTCCTTCAGCTCTGAGCCTGGACTCCCTACACATCCCTGCCTCTCTCAACCTGGACTTCCTCGTCAGAGTCTGATGTCTCTCTTCTTCTGCAGTTTGTCTCTCTCTGAGCTCCACCGAGTCCTCCACATGAGAGCAAAGCCGTACAGCACAGCCTCAGCAACCAGCACACACCCTGACCAACACCATGACAAAGCTAGAGAGAGTCTTTCTGATCGAAGAATTACAGTGTTGAGGCGCTTTGTGTGTGTGTGTGTGTTCAGGGAAGGTGTAGAAATCCTATTACCTTTCTAGATTCCAGCTTATTTTCCTCTGGGGTTAAATAGGCAGGGATTCTGGTTATAGTGTGTAAGAGCTGAACTCTGGAGATCACAAGATAGTTAGTAAGCTTCAGTGCAGATTTATTTCCTTACAGTTAAAAGGTTTGGTTTAGTTCTCTGCACTTTCACTCCTCAGTCCAGGTTCTACGTTGTTACAAAGTCTTCACTTTCTATGAATTTTTCTATGGAGATCCTTCTTCCTGAATGCTGTGTTTGCATTGAATCCATTTCTTTATGAGATCTAAGACAGAGTCTATGACAGCTCTTCTAATACACACTGGTCGTGAGTGAGATAAGCCTGAGAGCGACAGGTGGATGGTGATGCCGAGAAGAGGTCTGGGAAACAGGACAGGATGTATTAGATATAAAATATTACACATATGATGAGAGGTGAATGGGAAACCTATGTGTTGAAAGCTATTTGCAATTGAAATGCAGGAATTAAGAGGCTATTCAAAATAGCATAAACAAGCAGGCCTAGCTATAACAAAGGCCTTTGCATGCTGTCTTTATTTAAAATGAATTTTATTTTTCTTTAATCTCGTCATATTGATTTATTGATTTTTGGACACTTCGTGTACACATGCTACTGTATTGATCGAACATTACACTGAGGTAGACACAGCTCTTGGAAGTAAATGTCTGCTGGGGTTAAAATCTGCAGGATGTGTGTGGCTCCTTATTTTCAGGACTAGACAAAACATGAAAAGTACAGCATGTAGTCCACAGTGCAAGTAAAATCCCTAGTGTGTTGTCCTATTCCTATGTTTTGGTTGCCCAGAAACATTGTAAATCACACAATAACATACAAGTTAGTCACAGCACCTTGGTATAAAACATTAACATTAAACGCATTCAATTTCAAGTCAGGTTTATTTTCTTGAAAACCCAGCCTACTTCCCAGACTACTGATTTGTTTACCCTCAAACGTGGATGAACTTACAGTGATGTTGGATTTGTTCTTCTCAAAAACGGTGATATATCAGATATATCAGTCCACTAGACAACAGTGAAATGAGACTTATATGAGAATTATATTAGAAATGTAGTAAAATACATCTTCAGAGCTCAAGAGAACTTAAATACAATATCATGATAATATTATAAATCGTGATAAAACTTTATTATGCCGGCACATGCTGAAATCCCATCTGATAAAAAGCTGCAACACATTTACTGTATATTTTGCAAAATAGGTTTTTATACATTTATCAGGGGCTAAGGTCTCTCTAATGCCACTTTGTATCCTTTTTAAAGGCAATAAAAATAAGACCATTGTGGATTACAGTGTTCTCATATATTACACAGGTGCAAATACAGTACCAGTCAAAAGTTGGGACACACCTTCTCATTCATGGTTTTTATTTATTTTTATTGTAAATTACATTGTACATTAATACTGAAGTCGTCCAGACTATGAAGGAACACATAAGGAATCATGTAGTAAACTTAAACATGTTAAACAAACAAAAAATATGTTTCAGGTTTTAGATTCTTCAATCTAAGTCGGCACCTTTTGCTTTGATTACAGCTTTGCTCTTACACTCTTGGCATTATCTCAATCAGCTTCCTGAAATGGTTTTCCAACAGTCTTGAAGGAGTTCCCAGAGGTGCCCACTTTAAAGAATCTCTAAAATATAAAACATGTGCTGGTCTGTTTAACAGTTTTTTGTTTACTAAATCATTCTAAATAATTGTATTTCTTCAGGTGACACGGTGGCTCGGTGGGTAGCACCGTCACCTCACAGCAAGAAGGTCCCGGGTTCGATCCCCGGGTGGGGCGG
>JAOVVG010000020.1:14466131-14478313 GCA_028566375.1 Leptodoras nelsoni
CAAGATGAATTGACGCTGTACTGGCCGCAAAAGGAGGCCCTACACCATACTAATAAATTATTGTGGTCAATAATGTGTTTCAGTTTCATTGTCTAACCCCTGTAGCACGTAATATAACTATTAGCTGAAAGAAAAGCCGACTTACCACAATATCATATTGCGGTCTGGTAATGGTAGGAAGCATATAGACATTGTCCGCATGGAAGTCTCCTCTCTTCTTGGTTCTGTCGTTGACTCCATGGGCCCAGCCCCAGGTCAGTAAGTGCTCTCCTGTATGTTCATCCAGCAGGATAAGATCTCCCTTTGAGAATGTCAGGAACGAGGAGTCTACGAAAGGCAACATACACCAAGAGTCATGGATTAAGGAAACATATACTGTTCTACTCTTAATTACTTCGACGGTGTGGTCCATATGGATTACCATGGTTACGGCTATCCGCGAGAGCCACCACAAACTTTGATCTATTGCGCAGACCGTCTAAAAAGGTGTCAACCAGGTCACAAATGTCCTCAGCATTGTTAGAGGTGAAGGTGTATTCATCTCCTTTGATAGTTGCCAGGGTGAAACTCTGGCCCTGGAGTTTACCTCCTCTGTAGGGGGAGCAGAATACAGGACAATACAGCAGTATACAAGGGTTAGTTTCTTGGGTACAATAAGGCATATTCCACCCAGGAACCCTACATTCACTCTAGTGACACATCACTTGTCTCCCTTGTAGTTTGTCTCTTGTGGGTGTACAAATGATACCACCGTAGCTTGTGTTATATTGTACTAGCTCTACACAGCCACCAGAGGGACCAATGATCCCTGCCACTTCTTTCTAAGCTTTATTTTTCTTCTTAACGTCTCCATTTATGCGGATCAAACAGTAAATAAGAATTCATTTAAAGTCATGAGTGGGGAACTCATGAAATATCTGACCACATGAGTGCCAGAGGAGTTATTTATCATTTTTGACCATGCCAAACAATTTGCACAGAATTTTGAAAAACTGGATTCAAATGATGCTTGTTGCACTGTCATACTGTGCATTATGTAACTAGGGTTAGAAGCTATTCCAACAGAAGAACCAGGGCTGATTTAGGTTTTGGACCACAAATCCAGGAACCTTTCCAGTTCCTTCTTCATGGTAAGTACTTTTTCTACTGTGCTGCTTGCCACATGTAGTCAGTTTAAAAAGTTACACATTAGCATCGTATTCACACAACAAAGCATATCTATAAATGTATTGGCTGCATATACTCTAATGCAGAGAGTTCCTAAACTCTCTAGTTCCTTAAAAAAGTTCCTAAACCTCAGTGGGTATGCACCTACAGTCTAAAATCAGAAGGCATAATTAATAGAAAACGTAATGCAAAGCCTGATCTCAATCTTAAGCTTTCATGGCAGAATGAAATTTTGAATGTGCTGGATGTATTACAGAGGGTTTATGAATGGGATGAATGGTGCTTTATGATCAATTCTGTCATTAAAGAGTGGTCCAGTTATTTAACCTCTAATATCTTGTTCAGTGTTTTGTTCAGAATTAAAACTTTACTGAACCTGCTGCTGGATACTCCAGTGATCTCTGGGAAGGAAAGTTCCAGAAGGACCTGCTCTTGTTCATCCACAAAGTAAACTCCAGTCCAGTTCACTGCCACTATCACATCGTTCTTTGGCAGACTGGGTCCTGGAGATTTACAAATGTACAAAGATTTACAAAAGCATCAAATACCAAATATTAGTTTCAGACATCTGAACTATGGGGCAGAGCTAAGGGTTAAAATCAATCATGTCATATTATTGCTACCTTTTTATCAGCCTGATATAGCGCTTAGCAAAAAATGCTGGGTTTAGTTTCACAGCTATCTAGCTTAGATAATATTTCACTTTAAGTAGCAGACATGTCAGCCAGTAAGCTATTTATTGTTAGGTACATCACTGTTTATTAAAAAACAGCAACCAATCTTCAGTATCAAGCTAGCAAACAGTAAGTAAACTATTGAGGTTGATCAACCCTTGTTGATTTATGTCACTTGGTAAAACCATGACATGCCTGCGCTCAACAATGACAATACCTGAGAACTTGAAGGCCTCGTAGAAGCGTGAAAAAAGCAAAGGCCACTTTAACCGAGCAAAATCCACCATTTCCTCCTTCACTCTCTGCGGGTCAAAGCTCTTCTGTGTGTATATTCCCTGTGGGCATTAAACAGTCAATAATATGAAACTCTTTCTCCTCCATCACCATCTGTCCTCACAGGATCTTCTAATGTGCAGTATATCTAATGAGCATATGCAATTATAAGCAGCTCAGATGATCCATAATATAGATTTCCTACATCATTAATTCACATCCATCACTTTCAAGTCATCGAGTCAAGTATGGTCATTTCAACCACATACAGTGTGTGTGGTATGCAGTAAAATGAAATAGCGTTCCTCCAGGACCTATGGGTGCTACATGTAACTACATAGGACTATGAGAGAAACTAGTACTACATAATGTGGACTTGTGCAAACAAGTGCAAGACAGTGCAGGACAAAACCAACAGTGCAGACAGTACAGAACAGGGCAGACAGTACAGAACAGGGCAGACAAAACAAACAGTGCAGACAGTACAGAACAGGGCAGACAAAACAAACAGTGCAGACAGTACAGGACAGGGCAGACAAAACAAACAGTGCAGACAGTACAGAACAGTGCAGAGAGTACAGAACAGGGCAGACAAAACAAATAGTGCAGACAGTACAGAAGAGTGCAGGACAAAACAAACAGTGCAGACAGTACAGAACAGTGCAGACAGTACAGAACAGTGCAGGACAAAACAAACAGTGCAGACAGTACAGAACAGTGCAGACAGTACAGAATAGTGCAGACAGTACAGAACAGTGCAGGACAAAACAAACAGTGCAGGACAAAACAAACAGTGCAGACAGTACAGAACAGTGCAGACAGTACAGAACAGTGCAGACAGTACAGAACAGGGCAGGACAAAACAAACAGTGCAGGACAAAACAAACAGTGCAGACAGTACAGAACAGGGCAGGACAAAACACACAGAGCAGACAGTACAGTTGTTGTATAGAAGTGGTGTTGACTGGTACACAGTACTATATGGGATATATGGAGAATAAAGTGCAAAACAGTAGTGAAAAATGTAAACATATATCCAACAGCAGCAATACATATTTTTCAAGTTGAAACGGGTCAGTCAAAGTTGCAGAGGGATGTGTGTGTGTATGTGTGTGTGTGTGTGTAGAGTTCGGCCTAGTTCAGCTTATTTGAGATGTGTGTATAGTGTTTAGTCCAATCACTTTGGCCTATGAAATGCAGAAGGCTAATTAAGTCAGCCACCCTTGAAAGATAGAAAAGGCAATCAATGTTCCCTCGGTTATCATCAGTCAATCCTTGCTAACCTGCTCCTTAAAGTTATAGAGACTTAGCATTGTGTGTGTCTGATAGAGTGTGATTTTGGTGTTGTGTTTTTGCACTTATAGGCCTCTAGGTATTAAAGCATTTCTGTATTTGTCTGTAAGATACTCCTGTCTGATGACAAATGAGACAAATCTGGTCCTAAAACAAATGTTTGGACATTTTAGAGGTAGATCTAGATGTGTAATGAAAGTGATTTGTTCTACCTGAGGCCACAAAATGACTGAATCATTTTATTCAGTCTCTATTCTGCGTATTACACCATGTACAGTGAGAAAGAGAACATAATAAAGAGAATACACCCCTCTGGCACACACATAGATTAAAGAACGAGTCACGACCGAATGTTAATGATAGTGGGCAGCAGTTCAGACATAATGGCGCCAATGTCTCGGAGAACATGATACATTTAAACAACAGACACTATTTATCTCCACTGCCTATTAGGATAGGAAATCAGTTTTCCATGAACATTACATGACTACTGCCTCTTAAGAAGCCTAAATGTCAGTTAGTAGGTTGCATCTATACCTGAACTACTTAAAATAATTCTTTAGTTTTTAACCATTAAAAATAAATTACGTTAAATAATATATCGCCCATGAAACTCCTAATGGCTTAAAAACATACAGAATTCAATGCCCAGAAAGCTGAATCAGTTCATCTGGACACAAGATGTAGTGTGGACTGCTGGTCAGTTTCATATGCAATGTGTGGCACAATGTGTGGCAGCGGGTGCATGATCAGGTGCAGATAGGGAAATGAGAGAGGGAGCCAGGAGCAACAGAAAAGGTAAGCACCCGCACCTGCTCCCAATTAATTATCCTAATGTGCCTCTTTTATCTTTCCCTCTGTGTGTATGTTTGTGTATGTTTGCAATGAGCAAGGGCTTAATTAGGGGAGCAGAACAGCACGGAGGGAGAGTGCCGCAATACAAGAGCCAAGTTCAAGTTCAAAGCTGAAAAGTTTGTGAAGTTTGTGAATAAAAGCCTTCTGCCTTTGTTAAGTTCCCCAAACCTGTCTCCAGTGTCATTTGCCACACTGGGGCCGAAACCCAGGATTGTACCACATCCCGATATGGAATCCACACGGCTGGCCAGCCTCATCCAGTCCCTCACAGCCATGCAGGAGGCCCAGTCGGACACACTCTGCACACTACAGGAAGACCAAAAAAGCCTCTTCCAGGCCCTGCTTGTGGCACAGGTGAAAGTCCAGTGGAAGCTGTGAGACCTGCTACATGCACATGGTGCTCCCACAACCATCGCGGCAGCCAATGTTCCGCCACCTCCTCTAACACTCCCCAAGATGGGCCCACAGAACGAGACTGAGGCCTTCCTGGAGCTCTTCAAGCAGTTGGCGGAGGCTTGGGGCTGATGGAAAGATCAATGAGCCACCCGTCTTCTACCGCTCTTATCTGAGGAGGTACAGCTCGCCGCATATCAGTTACCATATCAGTACATGAGCCTCCATCAGGCTATCATGCAGCAGGTTGGCTGGTCCCCAGAACAAGGTGCTTCCACTCCCAGTGGCTCCTCATAGGGGGCCATGACATTGAAGGTGCCAAGTGGTGCTGGAGCAATTCGTCACCAAGCTGCCAGAGTGGACAGCTGAATGGATCCAGTGTCACTGACCGACATCGCTCAAGGATGTTGTCATGTTGGCACATGTCACCGTTTCCAGGGACAGAAGAATCCCCCAATGTTTCTTCTCTCTCTCTGTCTTGCTCTCCCTCCTCCCCTCTCACTCAATCTCCCCAGGTCCTGGTGCCTGAGAGTACATCTTTCACCATCTTACAATGCCATGATTGCACCTCTTCCCCAATCCTATGTTAATAGCACATGTGGCCATTGTAATTAATGGTCAAGGTGATTTGAATATGAAACTGATCACTGGTCCTATTGTTATGCAATGGAGCTGTGTTCACTCGTTATGCAAAGGTGCTGCATATAAGCTTGGGGTTGTTTACAACAAGCTTAGACTGGAGTCACTCGGATGAGTGATGAAATGTATCTCCACACTAAACCTTGTTACCAGATGAATTTGATTCAACTTTCTGGGAATTACATACCTGGGTTATTGATTAATTAAACCTCACTGCATGAGGTTCAAGATCATAAATGGCCAATGAACAGCTCAGAAATGGAAAGTGGTTTCCATGTAATCATTTTCATGAAATTCCACAGCTATATTAACTACAGTATATTGCCTATATCTACAGAAAAGAAGATAACGAATAAAACCTGGTGCAATTTTATTTTGTCAGGTGGGCTAACTACGGCAAGGTATATTTAAAAGTGCCTGAATGTTTTTTTGCCCAACATTGGCGCAGAGTTGGCCATTTGGCTGGGTCAGTGTGTGTTTTCTACCTATGCAGTTGAACACAGTGCCAAAGATACTTTACTATAATTATAGTTTAAATTCTGGCCAAAAACTAGAAGTTTATTAGTAGCTAATTATTAGCACATGTTATTTTATTTTCATCACTCAAACTAAGCAGAGTGTTTACCACAGAAGCCGATAAGCGGTAATTCACCTTTTTGTGAACTGATGATATGACCTGGGCCCACTTGTCCTCAGTTCTAGAGGCATTGATCTCTTGGTCCGGGATGTATGATGTGATGAGGCTCAGCAATCGTTCCTGAAGAATCTCTGACCCATAGTCTATATAGTACTGCTGAGATGCCAGCTCAGCCAAGTCCTCCTCCTACAATGAAAACTATGCATATGAAAAATGAAAAACATATGCATATAAAAAGTCACGAGTTTAATCTCCTGTAGGATACTCTAACTATACAGGTCATACCCGATCGCAGCGATACTCCCCGAACTTGACTCCACGGATAATCTGCTGATAGATAAGGTTGGTGGCCGTGCTGTCCTCAGCAGGGTTGTGCCATGGTGTGAAGATCTCTTTTCTGAAGAACAGCCTCCAGGGGGCATTCCGTTCCTGAGCCCCTTGCTCTTTAGCGTACTGCTCACACTGTGACACTGCGTCCATCACGTGGTCCTTCCCGCTGCCAAGAGATGACACCTGTCAAATCAAAACATCACACAAACTATATGAGAAATAATGGAAAAAAATCCCCATCATGTGTATGCATGCAATTCCGTCCAATATAATGACAGTTAAAGCAAAAAGGGAACCTTCTCTATGTTCATTTGCATACTGCAAATATTTGTAGCATGCAAATTCTGCAATTTACATACATTCTGCAATTTTTGTGCAAAGATGAACAGGTGCAGATGCGTTGCAGGCAATGTTAATACTTTCTTAGTAATTAAACACACAACAGTTATTAATGTACACAGATTATCTGTAACTGTTTGAAATTCCATATTTGGTAACAGTGTAGTATTTTAAGACTTTGTAGTATTTTAACTTTAGAGAACATATGCAGCAGCCCACCCAACCTCTCTGGTCCAAAGTCAGGACAAGACGTGCAAAGAGACGGTTCATGGTAAACATCCCAATGTTGTATCCATATACAACAAAAGCTTGGGTGGAGTGGACCTCCTTGACACACTCACTGCACTTAACTGCACAAAAAATAAGGTCTAAGAAATGGTACAACCAACTATTCTTCCATATGATGGATGTGACAATGGTGGAAACATGGCTGCTCTACAGAAGATATTCCAGTGGGTGTGGCCTTCCAAAGAAGGAGCTAGTAAGCTTACTGGAATTCACAGCCAAGATGGCAAACTCTCTCTGAAAACAACAAAAGGTTTGCAGCAAGATGGGAAGGTCTTCACTGAGTGTTGAGGCTGGTCTTGAAAAGAAACGCAGGCCACAGCTCCTGTCAACCTGGATAATACAGACCACTGGCCTGTCTGCTGTATAAAACAGAGGATGATGCAGATTCCCTGGATCCAAAGGCATCATTAAGGTTCAGTGCACCAAGTGTGAATTGGTTCTCTATTTCATGACTGAGAAAAACTGTATTAGAGTAGGATCACAAGATGAAGTAGTAATAGCTCTTTGGGTGTTTTATAATGTTTTATAAACTGTTCTATTTTTGTCTGAGTAAAGTGTATTTAATGTTTTTAAAATGCTGCTCCTTTGTCGCACAATGTTGCTTTTAGGTAACGTACCTCTACTAAAGATAAAACAAATTACCCGGGTATGTTATTTGATCTAAATGTTTTTTGTTTTTTTGTTTTTTTTTCCCCCGATTTTCTCCCTAATTTAGTTGTCTCCAATTCCCACCCATCAGTGCTTCCCCCCATGTCACACAATGAGCTGCCAGTCAGGGAGGGCGAAGTCATCACATGCTTCCTCTGAAACACGTGACGCAAGCCGCCGCCTCTTTTGCAACTTTTGGGAGCGGTGTAGCACGCTCAGAGGAAAGTGCTCCCGCCCACCTTTTGTATGCATGAGTTCACAGACGCCCATGATTGGACAGTGTCATGCTGATTGACATGGGGGAGAGCGTATGCTGCCCCTCCCACCCCGGTGACATGGCCAATCTTGCTCTCTGAGCTACCGACTATGGGCAGCTATAGCACCCGGATTCCAACTAGCGAACGCGTTGTCATTGCGCCACTCGGGAGCTTAAAGTTTTTTTTTTATATATATATTTTTATGACATGACAATTTAAAAAATAAATAAAATGATTTTTCATAAAAATGGCAATTTTTTAAATAATTACCATCACTCCATATTGCCCACACTAACAATATGTAGAGGTATTGGCATTGTTGTTATTCAATTATTATTCAATTATTGTCATTGTTCTTATCTAGAATCTGTGAAAAACATGCCTTATCAAATAGAGCGATGTACAGAGAGAAGCCGAAGCGGTCCTGCAGGCCGATCTTGTCTGCCAGGGCATTACAGAGCTCTGCAGCAGTAGTGGCTGAATCTGTAAGCAGGGTTTTAGTTGTCCCATCCATGAAGGTCACTGGCAGCATAATGGGCTTCTTCGATTTGGTAGCCTGAAGGAGGAGAAAAAGATCTAATTAAATCCTTATTCCAATGACTTCTTCTGAGGTAATAGCAGTGTTAGCTCAATGGTTGCAATTCCGGATGGTGTTCATATCTGATGACCACCCCAGAACCACCACTGCACCTTTGAGCAAGAGTCTTAACCTTCAGCTGCTCAGCTAGATGCTTGGATTGAATTCTGCCTTGTCAGTGTCTGGCCAAATGAAGAAAAATGCAAGAGCTTACTAGCTGCAAGGGAAAACAGTGACAGCACCTGCAGCTCGAGCCACGAAGGAGGCTGGGTCCTTGTCTTGTTCACAGAAGTGCGCTTTAGTCTTTCTTCACAGTATGGGGCGTAGCCAGGAGGTCCGGAGATAATGAATGTCCGCAGATACTGCGAAAAAGAGTGAGAGGGAAGAACAAGATTCACTGGTTGACTCGGAAAGAGCTGTCATTTTTCTTTTTTAGATAAATCGATCTAAAAAGGAAGGCGTAGTTTTTACTTTGAAAAATTTCTCAGATGGTGCGAAACATCCCACGCAGAGAGAGAGTAGGATCCAGCCACGAGCGTGGCTGTTTTTGGATGGGTTCTGGGTCAGCTGCTTACAGATCTGACAGTAGATCTCATCTCTGTTAAAGACATACAAGAGAATAATGTCATTAATGGCAACATATTTATCCAAATTTCTTGATTTGAATCTATTTGTGAAGCACTTTTAACAATTGCCACAAAGCAACTTTATAGAAATTCAGATGTAGATTTAGATTCCTATCCAGCAAGACAGAATTTCCATAGCAAGGAAAAGCTCCCTGAGATGACTTAAGGAAGAAACTATCAGGGAAACCAGCTTTTAAAGAGAACCCACACACTTCTGGTTGACAGGGTAAGAAGAGTAAAGAAAAGCAGTACTAATTGCATTAAAAAGATGTTAATTGTGATGATAATATTAATATATTATATCCTGAGTTGATTACAGGGCAGACTTTATGATGACAGCAGCAGCAGTTTGTAAGGAAGTGTAAGAACGTCTACAGCATCCATTTAAGATGATGCTTTAAAGCAAAAAAGTTGAGCCTTATAGGGTAATAGCATGAAAGGCATATCCTTAGTGTATGCATATCCATGTGAGAGTATTGCAAGTGAGTATCACTGACCTCAGGGCAGGGCGTAAAATCCCATTCCCGATGATGAAATGAAGTTTTTCCAGGTTGGAAGTGGGACGATCCTCCAGCATCCACTGCAGACTGCAATTATCGTCAGTCAGGCTTTTGGTCACCTAACCAAGAACACAAACAATGCACGGTTGTAATCTGATTTTATTGTTTTTTAGCTCGTTGCTTCTCTAAGGAATCCGACAGGAACATTGCAGCTAACAGTTTCTCCTGTTAAAACAAAAAACATTGATCAGCCAAGGCCTGTCTGGTATCTGAACCTTCCTCATTTTTGTATAGGAGTTCAAAAAATAATGCAGCTAACAAGTAACAAAAGTTTAGAGTTAAGCAATAACATATAAGCAAGAGTGCGGTTATACTGAATTTGTGCAGTATACATCTCCGACACAATGTGGCCAAATGTATAGTTTATTTTTGAGGAAACAGATCACAAAGAAGCCACATTCAATTTATAGCATGCTAGCTCGCATTGATTTGTTGTACATTCCTGTTAAGGGTGCTTCTGGGAAAAATTGGTGGGTAACACTTCCTATGAATCCAGTATTCATAATGCATTATGAATGCATTTATAATGCATTAAATGGCATATATAACACCTTATAATGACTTCCATAAGCCTGTATAATTATTCATACGTAGTTACATACATAACACTTTATAAAGGCAGGCTTCATAATGCATTATAATATCCGTTCATAAGCACATACTAATGTTGTAATGTTGTGTACTAAAACACAGGTTTGGTATACTTCATGTATTATGTGCTATAATGCATTATAACATACAGTATTTATAAAAACATGAATTTTCTTTTATATTTAAAAACACACTTCACTAGTCGGGAGCTCAGAGAGCAAGATTGGCCGTGCTCTCGGGGTGGGAGGGACAGCATACGCTCTCCCCCATGTCAATCAACGCGACACGGTCCAGTCACGGGCGTCTGTGAGCGCATGCATACAAGAGGTGGGCGGGTTACATGAGCAGCAGTTCAAAAAGAGGCGGCGGCTTGCGTCACGTGTATCGGAGGAAGCATGCGATGGCTTCGCCCTCCCTGACTGCCAGTTCGTCGTGTGACATGGGGGAAGCACTGATGGGTGGGAGTTGGAGACAACTAAATTGGGGAGAAAAATCGGGGGAAAATCCAAAAAAAAAAAAAAAACACTTCAGCTCGTAATGACCTATCATAATGCTCTATTATGTGTTATATGCTTTTATAAATACTTAATTTGAGAAGTCAAAGCTGTATGTTATAATGCATTATAAGACATAATACATGAAGTATACAGTACCAAATCTATGTTATAGTGAATTACAATATTAGTATGTGCTTAGTAATGTTCTTATGAATGGATATCATAATGCATTATGAAACCTGTCTTTATAAAGTGTTACGCATGTAGCTATAACTACTTATGAGTGATTGATTAATTAGCATTGCTTTGTATTCTTATGCAGTATTCTTTTCAGACAATGGTACTATAGCCATTTTAGTATTTTAGTTAGAGTTTTGTACTTTTAAATCATTTATACTCCTTCCAAAAATTTAGCCTTAGTGCTTATGTAGTGCTTATGTACTGCAGTGTTGACGTCTGTAAATGCGGCAGAAGCTGTAGAGATCTGGACAGCAGTGAAGGCTAAGTAAAATTACAGTGTAAATTGAGATGTACTGTGATTTTTTTAAAGCTTCCTGACACATTTGTCTCATTTCCATCGTCACTTGACCTTTACATTATTGTCATTACTGTCATTATGAAAGCAAATTAGCTAGAAATATCAGTCTGGATTGACTAATCGCCTAGCAACCGTGCTTTCACATTTTCACTTTACACATGTACACACACTATTTGTTTGGTAATTTGGCTCATATGTTAGTTAATTTTATGCAGATTTGTTTTTTTACATTTTTTCCCCTGTTTTTTAATGGCCAAATGACACCTTTCTTTGAGACACAACAAATCTGTGGCTATAAGCTTCTCATATTTTTAGCTGCATTATCATGCCGGTACAAACGTGGGTTAGATTTTATTTGGATATTCCACCTACAGAGAGTTTACAGAGTATGCGTAATGTTTCAACAGCTTAAATGTTGAGGTTCAACAATTCAACTGTTTCACTTTGTCTGTAGATTATTTTATATAACAGTTTATCTATAGAGTATGCTGTTTGTGGCTGTATAGGTGATTATATGTATATGTGAGTATTTGTAACATTTCACCAGCTGGTTAGAATTAGGATTAGGTTAAAGGTTAGGAATGGAATGTTCAGCAAAGATTAATGAAATTTACATCATCACTACTAGGGCATCTCAAAAATGTAGAATATTGTGGAAATTCTTTTCATAATTTTATTTGAAAAAGGTAAACTGGCATATATTTTATGTTTATTGCAGGTCAAAAGACATAATTCAAGCATTTTTTTTTCATTTTGATCATTATGGCTTTATGGTAGCTCATGAAAAGTAGAAATCTAGTATTTCAAATGATTAGAATATTTCTTTTGTGAAGAGCCAGACTTTTCAGCAATGACCTTCTGTGTCCTTGTGGAGGGTGTTGATGATCGTCTTCTCCACGACTGTCAAGTCAGCAGTCTGTGGTTGTGTGTGCTGAACTACACCAAGAGATACACGTCTTATATTTATGTATATATAAGTATATATATGTGTGTGTATGTA
>JAOVVG010000020.1:14812628-14822698 GCA_028566375.1 Leptodoras nelsoni
TTAAGATCCAGTGGTGCAAAATGCAAATTCTTCCAATTTTTTAGCTGGTCTTAAGATTTCGATCAGGAGTGTATAAGGAAATATCATTGTAACCAGCAAATGAACTGATTTTGGAATTGATCCAAACAGGGTCAAGGTCACAGCCAATTTAAATTTTTCTGGGGCAGAGTTGTAGGCAGGTACAGTTATAAATATTTGCATCACTAAACAGGTACAGCTCATGACATTACATTACACCCCTTACACTATACCATGCATTACACTATATTTATTACAAATGCCATCAAAAGACTGTCCAAAAATGGTCAGAAATTCCACTTTTGGTGTTCTGCAGTAAAAGAGGGAAACCGCCAACAATTTTGATCAAGAACATATTAAACAGAGATCTACAGTGAAGTGTTAAATCTGGAACTTTACAAATATTGAAAATAGCCATTAAAATCAGACAGGGATAAAATGTTTGTTTGTTTTTTTACTTTGTTTTTTACTTTGTTAACTGATCTGTAAAAGAATTTTATCAAAAATGTCATGTGGTCTATCCTCCTGCTGGGATATAAAAATATGCAAAATGACTGAATTGTTATCTTTATTTAGATTTTTAATCGAGCTGTAACAATAAGAGTGATAAGATTGTACCTTTCCCTATTCAAAATCAGAAATAAGTGTTCCAAGTGCATCACCATTTAACTGCAATCTTTTTTTGGCAGATGTGTGGTGACCAGTGGGCGCAATGCCAAACTCCAGGTTTGGGACATTGGAGAAGATAATAGTGGTATCTAGATTATTTCAGAAATCCCCTTTTACTATATGTATTGCTTAATTGTTCATGTATTTTTGTTGAAACTTTTTTTTTTTTTTACTTGATTCTTTTTTTCAAATTGCAATAGTCTAGAATTGGCACCATTGGTAAAGATGCCTATTTTTGTTTTTGGTATTATAGTGGCTAGATTTCACTTATATTGTCAGTCCTTTTCTTTTAAACCTGTCTTCACCAATGGTGCCAATAATTCTGGAGCTGACTGTATTTTTTGGCAAATCACACTTAACATTTTTTTCACCTTTGGCATCCAGATGTTATCAAAAGGACAGGAGTTATAACCTGCAGTCATGTGTCAGACACGGGCATAAAGCTTGCTTCTGGGTTCACTGCGGATCCTTCTGTTCTTCATGGCTCTACAATACGTGATATTCAGCAGACTGATATAGTCTCAGGGAAAGTTCTTTATGCAGTAGGTAATAATGTGTCTTCCAATTCAGTTTTCTATCCATTTCAAATCAAAAGGACAAACAAAAGATTTTCTGTGTTTTCAGTGATGAACATAATTCTGTTTGTTAACTATAAACAAATTTAGAAACTGATGCCTCTAACACACTCGGATAAGATTTTTTTGAGACAGAGGAATTTTTACCCCTGGGTCATGTCACCTTTTCTTTTAACTGTACTTTTTAGGAGTGGAAGATATTAATTATTGCAGTTTTGCATGTGGAATTTTTGTCCATTCTTGCTGTGTACAAGACTTGATTCTCCTTCTCATGATGCATCATACATTTTCAATAGGAGACAGATTTGGACTGCAGGCAGGCCAGTCAAGCCAGACTGTTGTAAACTGTACAGAATGAGGATTGGCATTGGCAGCATATGTCGCTCCAAAATTCCAATATAAGCCTCTGCATCATTGGAAACTTCACACATATACAGATCGCCCATGCCGTGGGCACTGAGGCACCCCCACGCCATCACAGATGATGGTTTGAGCATTTTTCCAAAAACGGGGTGAACCGTGGACTTTTACGTTTATACTGTCTTTCGGTCCATCGCAGATGACATTTGGCCCACAGAACCCATGGGGATTTCTGCACAAATATTTATATCTGGCTTCTTCTTTGCATAATACTTTTTCAGGTTGCATTCCTTGATGCAGCATTGGACTGTGTTAAGTGATGATTTATTAAAGTCCTACCAAGCCCATGTGGCTATGTCCATCACGGTAGAATGACTATTCTTGAACAATACCGCCTGAGGGGTCGATGGTCACACACATTCAGCAGTGGTTTCTGTCCTTGGCCATTACGTGCCAAGAATTAACCTGGCTCTGTGAATCTTTTCATGGTATTATGAACTGTAGCTGGTGAAAGACCCAAATTCTTAACAATCTTGCACTGAGAAACATTGTGTTTAAACTGACTATCAATGTTCTCATGAAGTTTGGTACATCCTTGCTTGCAAAGACTAAGCCATTGGTTGATGCTCCTTTTATACTCAGTCTTGATGACTAAACTGCTAATTGTGGAACGAGACCAGTGTAAGTGGTATAACCATTTCAGTTTTATTTTGCCCCTGTCCCAACATTTTTGAGTGTGTTACAGGCATGAATTTCTAAATTTGTTTATATTTAACAAATAGAATTAAGTTTGTCATTGAAAACACTGAAAATCTTTTCTTTGTCCTTTTATCTGTTAAATAAAGCTTCAAGTGAATTAACAAATTACAGATTTCAGTTTTTATTGCAGTTTTAGAAAAACTTTTTTTTGTGCACATACATATATAGCAGGGCAACATATGTATAAAAATGGCCATATTTTAGCAACTTAAGCTAAATATAAACCAGCTTGGGTTCTGTAGCAGCTTCCCTATTGCAGTTTATCCAGTCATATGCATTTTATATAAATTATTTGGGTAAAAGCAGCTCAATTGACTAGAAACTAGCTACAGGGCTAAAGCCATTAAGTCAAAAAGGGAGGGGTTTTCACAAATAGTTTGACTGTTGTGGTCTGATTAGTGAACTGATGTTATATTCCTAATATAGGAAAACACAAATGGACAGACGTGTGTATGTGTGTGTGTTATATATCCACCATTACAAAACAAACCGATCACTTTAAATTGTCTTACTTATAGCCAATATCATTAATTAAGCATCAAAATATAAAATTACTGCAAATGGACCTTTACAGATTGTGTTCTAAACTGAAATTCTATTTTGTTGTACACAGAAACAGACTCGCTGGATGTAGTGAGTGGGCTGCAGTTTGTGAATGCCAATACATTTGCCATTTGTGCAACTAATGGCACTCTATATATGGGAGACTCAAGAGATCCAAAGATCAATCATTATGCTCTTCCAGAGAGTATGACTGGCTCACATTGGGCTTTTGGTTTAAGGGCCTTTGAGTCACAGAGTGACCCTGCCTCATGCACTGTGGCAAGACTGTCCTCATCTGGTCAGGTTATTGTATCTGATCTCCGAAGCCCGAGAACTCTAGTCAGACAAGCTCAGCTTAATGTGCAGCAGAATGACCCCAGCAGTGACTTTCTGACGGTCACATGGGCTCCTGCTCTGAATAACCATCTTGCTGTGTCAGGTAAGTCATATTTTTGTATCTTCTCTTCTAACCTAAGGTCCTTGTTTGGAAAAATGGACTGACCCTGTCTTAATTTATAGGATTTGATGGTTCAGTGCAAATCTTTGACACAACAAGCTGGAGCACTGATTCACAGATGCCTCAGCCCACATTTGTGCATCTGGGCCATGACGTATCATGTGAAGAAAAGGCTGATGCCACTCTTGTGGCTACTACTCATGTGTGGCATCCATGGCGACCAAGAACCTTGCTCTCTGCAGCTTCAGATGGATCTGTACATGTTTGGGACTGGGTAGATAACGATAATGAGAGTATAGAAAAATGACAAAAGATAATTTGATCCTTTTTTAATTTGATGGCAAGGGACTTTTCAAATTATACATGAAACGTGTTTCAATATGTATTTAACGCATTAATGCACTCATGAATAACAGTAAAACAATTTGCTCCATATAGCACTGGATGAAAATATTATTCCTTTCCTTTCCCCCCATGAATGGCTTTATTCACATGCAGATTTGTTTTTTGCTAAAAATGAGTTTATTCAGTCCAGTAACTATATCTGAAAGGCTAATTGTGTCACTGGGTTCAAAGTTTTACCGGACAACCAGCACAAAAAAGTCCTGAGAGCTAATCAAAGCATATCCTTTAAGATTCTGAGACTTCTGGCCAGAAAAGTGTACAAATGATATTAGATGCATCATGGCCTCTATGAGACTAGGATGAGGATGGGGTTTTTATGTCAATTTTCCTAAGCCTCTGTCTGTCACATAGCAGTGTGCTTAATGACCTATAAAAAGGGATTTATTCTGATGTAGGTATTTGAGATGTTTTATTAAAAGGCAAAACAGCTACAGATTGTTCATGATGTCACAGAGAGAAAACTCCACAAAGGCTATTTCTTCAAGTTCACTCTTCTTCCCACATTCCATGAGGCAAGCAAAGTGATCAGGCTCCTCACATGGAGTCAAATCTGAATATCCACTGGGGCCATGATGTATGATCCATGGTTTACTCCAACCAGAGACACTAAGAGGAGATTTATTCAAATACACACCAAGATCCTTTCTCTTTCTTCTGTCAGTTGGATGAGAAAAAAGGAGCCAAGTCTTTGTAATTGGTGTTAAAAAGTTCTCTTGTTCCTCAGGTGCAGCAAAGCTCACCACACTACCCTGACAGCCGTCACAGGGCTCTACTAGCTTCTGTGCAAAATGAGGTCTGTCAAAAGCTGCTCCACTGTTCTTGCTCAAAGCCTCGACTCTGTGACCTTTAGTGCTCCGGGCATTGCAGTATAGCTCACTCCTGAACTGGTCTACAATCTCTACCATCTCACACTCACAAGACTCAGTGCTTAGTCTTTCTCCAATGTGCCATGTGGTCCCGCAGTCATCACTATAGAATGCAAAAGCATGGGGTTTTACACATAGTGGAAATTGAAAGGGAAAACATCGACAATGAATGTAATAGACATAAGCAGGAATGATGAGTCTGCCACTCTTCATCTGAATTCCATGCCCAGGTCCCACAGCAAAAGTGGCCCAATTGGCAATCTCGTGTCCAATCACACGTTTTGTCAAGTCTACTGTGCTGCTCCAATTCTGTCCGCTGTCCTTGCTAGTGACATAACACAGCCGAGCCTTGTTTTTACCAGTGCAAATCTGGTGATGCTCAGTGGTCTTACCCAACACGCAGATAAAGAAGAGAAAGAGAGTCTTAGTTTCTTTCTCATAGACTGGACATGGGTTCATGGTCCGATGTCCTGGCAAACAAGCTGTGCTAAGCTCCTGAACAGGTGACCACTGAAAAGAAAAAATATCTATGACGTACAGTTTTGGTCGAAGGTTTTCATTCACTCATTATGGACATGAATGTCATAGCAATATTGGGCCTCCACTGATTTCTTTGAACCTTTCTTTTTAGGCAAGGAGACAAAACAACTGATATTCTGAAATAAACATGGTCAAAATTATGCATACACACACTTACATTATTAATTTAGTGGTGCTAAATTCCACAATGTCTTTTACTTGTCCATAACCTCTTAATTTTTTTCAGGGAACATGAAAATCTATAGCTGGTAGCTTCTCTGTACCCACATAAAAAGGGTTTGTTTGACAGCACTCATTGGGCTGACCAACACAGTACAATGGGAAAGTCCAAGGAGCTCAGTGCAGATCTGAGAAAGATGATGGTAAACAACTACAAGTAGTTCAAAACAACTACAGATTCAAAAATGATCAGTTCAAACAACTGTGTGCAAGTACAAGTCATTGGGAGGTATAACCACTTTGCCAAGATCTACAAGAACACCAAACTGTCACCCTCCACTGAGAGGAAATTGGTTCGGATGGTCAGGAACATCCTAAGAACCACCAAGACACAGGCCTACCATGAACTAGAAGCTGCTAAAACACCTGCGTCACTGTCTACAGTCAAGCACATTTTACATGGCCATGGATTGGAGGCTGCCGTTGAAGAAAGAAGCCCCTGCTCCAAAATCGACGCCTTCAACTCAACCACAAGAACAATTAAAACACTTTCTGGAGGAATGTTTTATGGTCAAATGTGACAAAGATTCAGTTTTGCCACAATGACCAGATTTATACTTAGAGGAGTAAAGGTGAGGCATTCAACCCTAAGTGCACTGTACCAGCTTTTAAGCATGGTAGTGGTAGCATCATGCTCTAGGGCTATTTTCTGCCAGTGGAACTGGTACCTTGCACAAACAGTATGGAATAATGAAGATTCTGTTTCTAAGATTCTGAAATCTACTTCAGAATGGATAATGCAGGCTAATATTAAGCTTTTGAAGTGGCCTGACTTCAACCGTATCAAAAATATGAGGGCTGTGCTTAAAAGTCAGAGCTGTGCTTTTCCCCCAGTTTTTCTCCCCCAATTTGCTTGTTTCCGAATCCCACCTATCAGGACTTCTTCTATATCATATGACAGGTGCCAGCCAGGGAGGGTGAAAGCTATCATGTGCTTCCTCTGAGACATGTTTAACGAGCGCTGCTGCTCATGCAACGTTAGGGAGCGATGTAATGCTCAGAGGAAGCTCTCCCACCCAAAGCTCACACAAACCGCAGATTTTTGCTCTCTGGACTCCTGGCCACAGGCAGCTGATAGGGCTGCACTGATAGGGCAAACAATTTTCTGTTAAGCCACTTGCGTGGGGAAAACAACACATTTAACTGAACTCTACCAATTCTGCCAAGAGCAGTGGTCAAATATTCAACCAGAATTCTGTCAGATGCATGTATATTTTTGACCCTGTATGCATAATTTTTACCATGTGTTGATTTCATAAAACAAAACAAAAAATTTAATTCTTTATGTTTTTTTATTTCAAATGTTGTACATTGTTGTTCATTCTCCCCAGAAAAAGAAGAATTCAAAGAAATCATTGAAAGCCCAATATTGCCATGGCATTCATGTTTATGATCAGTGTATGTAAACATCCAGCCACAAATGTATCTTTGCACATGAAAGTAAAGAGTTAAATAATCAGTGTTTGCACTAGCATCACCTGAATGGACCCATTCTGCCGTTTTCCTCTTCTCATGACCAGGACAGTGGCGTCATGATCACGTCGAGATGTTCTTTTCTCAGCAAATGCAAGAAAATTTTGGCCATCATTAATGTAGATTAGAGCTGGGATTCTGTACGTCATACCACTTATCTCTTTTTTGAACAAAGTTGTTTTTTGTGGTTCTGCTAGCCATTCTTGGGAATTACTTCTGTTTTCCATTTTGCCTGGAAACAGATAAGAATCAAACGTTACACCTTTTCCATTGCTGAATCATTGTGTTTAAACTCACAAATACACACTATGGGAATATGACCATTTTACTGATATATAATGTTTGCATTGTTGTTAGGTTTTGGTTTTTTTGGTTAAAGGGTTAAATCCCAGCACTCCATCTTAAGCCCTAAAAATATAATATTCAAAAGAATGAACAGCTGACAATTTTCAGTAAGTGCTTCTCCTGATCAAAGTCATAATGGACCTGGAACATCCCTAGAAACTCAAGACAGCAACCTAAGCTTAGGATCAAACATAGAACTCTGTACTACTCAAGTACCTGTACCTGTAATTACTCAAATGATATTAGAATTCAATGTTGGGGCCGCAACAAACACCAGCGTGAGATTAACTGGTATACCAGTATACCATATTTTACAAATATGTCTTTAGTTTTTATGCTAACAACTGTCGATATGATTTCAACATTTTAAAGAACAGTACAGAAGCACACTTACCACCCTTGCATCTACATTACAGAAAAAAATTATTGAATATTTTTATACATTAAATATTACATAGGAAAAATTACATAGGAATTTATCTTTTTTAAATTGAAAAACCATATGCGAACCGTTCTATTCCAGAAAAAGATGTTACATACAGTAATTAATAACAATGTACATGTAAACCTTTCTAGTGTATATCTTAAAACAGACGAATTCCTGTTATTGTGCAATACTGACCTATAGGGCATAATGTGGCTTGCAGTGCGGGTCAATACACCACACTACACTACACTGACCTTCATGTATAAATGTCTTCATGGTGTAGATTATATTTACACGTATTCTTATGTTGTCAATATTGAAAACCCTTGTTTGGGAATTATTTCACAAAATGTCATGATTTTTATTCTGGACTGAACGTCAAAAACCGAGCCATAACTTCACTCTGGTAGTGCTCACTGCAGTTACTGCAGTTAAACACAACACAATAATCACATGATATTAAGAACTGACTACTACCGCGTTATGTCAGTGAATTTATATTTCAATCTATATGAAACGATAAAGCAGCAATAATTCAGAGGAACTATGTTAATAATGCAGGTAATCGGGTAAAAAAGAAAACAGTTAACCCGCAGTGAGAGAGTGAACGAGTAACAAATATTCTCTTTTTACCTCGCTTGGATTTTGCTTTCGTGTGTTAGAGCGGCTGCATTTTCTTGGTTCTCCGTCTGATGCGGTCTGGGGTTAAAGCAGAGTTTTGGACTGAGTGCGGAAATCCTTGGCCGATTGCATTATGGGAAATGTTGTCATCTGAAGAAACCCGGCGTCATGTTTATGAATTAGTTATTTCTGTACACATCTTTTAGCGTCTATGGCACGATCTTGAGGTTTCTATGACAAAATAACATGATACCCCTCCTGTAGGAATGATATATTTTACTACAACTCCCAGAGTCTTTATACTCGTTATATTGCACATTTCTTCATATTATGTACCTTTGCTGTGAGAAGTCATTCATAAGGAACGAGTAACAAGTAAATCATTATCTTTTACGAGGTTACGGATTTCGGTTGTTGCTTCACTTTTAAATCGACTCTCCTGAGAATTTCGCTGGGAGTTCTTCGAGTAGACCATTTCTCCCATCTGAACGAATCGATTGCATTATGGGAAATATAGTCATCTGAAGAAAACTTTAGTCGTTTCCTTGACGGGTACGGGTTTTCAAAAAAGGGGGGTATGTTTTTCTAAAAATAGGTATGATTTAGTGTTGATGGAATGTTGATGAAAACAGGAAAATGTTATAATTGTGCTTACACTTGGTGCAGCAGGTATGTAATCTACTACAACTCCCAGACATGTTTGGTGTTTGTCGCTAGGAGACCAGCCTACAACAATCTGCTTCACTGCTTGTTTTGTACGGTATACAGGCCAGTAGATCGTATATTTAAGTTGTGTATCGTATGCTGGTGGTTGATGTTAGATTTTTGCAGATACAGGATACTTAGAGTAAAATGGCTGGTTTGGGAGTTTACAAACTGGACAACGGAGAAGGTTTTCCTACGAATTGTTTCCCCATAAGGTCATTTCATCAGAGTAAAGAAGGTATAGGCATAGACACTACTCTACTGTATTGGCAATTTCCTATAAATACACAGTGATAGCAGGATTATTACAAATACACAGTGATTGCAGGATTATTACAAATACACAGTGTTTGCAGGATTATTACAAATACACAGTGATTGCAGGGTTATTACAAATACACAGTGATTGCAGGGTTATTACAAATACACAGTGTTTGCAGGATTATTACAAATACACAGTGTTTGCAGGATTATTACAAATACACAGTGTTTGCAGGATTATTTAATGCTAAACGAAAATAGATGCCAAATGCCTTATTAATTCATAATATTGAAGGAATATGGACAAACTATGCTTTCAAACAATGTATATGTGGCCAGTCAGTTTTAATTTACAAAAATATTATGTATAGTTTACATAAAATATTTTTCTCATCAAAACATGAGTGCATTGCTTAAACAAATCTTAATTTAAACAAGTTTGAACGTGATCAAATCATGTTGGCTGTACAAAAAGGAGTTGTGTTCATGTAGCCTAACCCAACTCAGTCACGCTGAATTGATGTACGCATGTGACTGAATGAGCATGTTTTAATTTTTTTCAGTGTACCCACACCACTACAGCACTTTTATTCCTTACTTCCTTACTTTTAATTCTTGTGTCACTATTGCTGCCAACATTTTTTGGCGGAATATAATGAATGCGTTCTCAAGATGTTAAGAAAAGTTGATAGGTAGAAAACTTTTCAGGGGGCCATGGCGGCGGTGTGGCTTTCGTGCTAGGAGGACTTCATTTCCCAACATGTATAGCTGCAATTAAGTGCAACAGGTGACACCTGCTTTCCACCCTTTTAAAGGGGTTCTTTATA
>JAOVVG010000020.1:14822798-14835862 GCA_028566375.1 Leptodoras nelsoni
TTTCCTTTATTACTGTTTTTCCCCCGTCACTCATGTCCAGGGTTCAATTTATGTATATTCATTTTCCCTATATATAAACATATATTTTTAACCCCACTCTCCCTCATTATTTTCCTTTTTCTCTCCCTCTATTGGCTGGGCTGAGAAATAACAGCCCAGCTTTTCCTGCATTGGGTCCAACTTTCCCAGGCCCTCCGTAACAAATATACTACAATTGAGGATCAGTCTAAGGAAATTAATATTTTTCTACATTATCAAAGCTTCATGAATACCAAACTTCTTGTGTAAATGCACTTACAAATGTATTTTTTTTGTAAATCATTCATATCCATTGTGATAAATGAGGCACATTGCTTTTGCCACTAATAGCAGAAAACAGAATCCTTTATAGATTATAGATTAAAAGTTATTTCTTATTAAAAAAAAGGAGTCTCTGGTCACGGCACCACAGTCAACTTACGTATTTAGAAAATAGTGTGGTGGGGAACACGCTGGCTAGCACCGTCGCCTCACAGCAAGGTCCCGGGTTCGATCCCCGGCTGGGGCAGTCTGGGTCCTTTCTGTGTGGAGTCTGCATGTCCTCCATGTCCGCATGGGTTCACTCCAGGTACTCTGGTTTCCTCCCACAGTCCAAAGACATGCTTAGGTTGATTGGCGTCTCTAAAGTGGCCCTAGTGTGTGAGTGTGCCCTACGATGGATTGGTGCCCTGTCTAGGGTTGTTCCTGCCTTGCGTCCTATGCTGCCGGCTAGGCACCGGCTCTCCCATGACCCTGAAAAGGAATAAGCAGTTAAGAAAATTAATGAATGAATGAAAATAGTGTGGTGTCATATTTACAACATACAATATTTTCCATCAAGAGCACAGACAAAATGAGGTTAACAAGTTCTTTAATTTGAGTATACTTGGAGTGAGTTGAGTGACCTTGTCCTCTCTCCTGATTCCCCTAAATCACTCAATTTCTTACAATTACCCATTCTTATCTCTTCCAACACATCAGATTTTAGTAATCACTAAAATTTGTGTTCTCTCCATAATATATCCCACCCTTTGACAGATGTCAATGTAAGGAGATAATCAATGTTATTCACTTCACCTGTCTGTGGTTTTAATCTTATGGCTGATTCTTTCTTTTTTTTATTACAATTGCTAAATGGGTCTTAAAATCATCAACTCCACGGACAGAATAATTAACACTTTTTGCCACCCTTATGGCCCTTGTTCTGAAGTTACTATTGTTTTCTCTTTAAAGGAGCAGGGCATTGGTTAGTTGCCCACAGAGGGAGTGTGGAGGACCGATTCAAGATCCTAAAGCAACCAACATTAACAGAACACTTTTGCACTGGGCCATCGTGTCAGTCTGAATGTGAAAAGCTTGAGCAAAGGACACTTAAAAGTTCTGGAAACACTTTAAATGGACAGATGTTGGTGAGAAAGACTGTCAGCTTTTGTTCATTATCCATCACAGTGTCTAAGATGCACTCTACTTTATCAGGTCCATCTATCACCTTTGTAGGAAGAAAATGACTATGCGATGTGTACTGGATTAAAATTGCTAATGTGTGTACAGGCAATGCTTTTTATTGCGTAGTCTAATCACTGTTAAAATTTTCAACCTGAATATCATGTGCATTTCTCTTGATCTTCTCCAGATGGCTTTGCACTGTGTGGACAGACCGTCTGATCTCTGCTCTGTGGACATAAGTGAAAGAAAGCTGCAGTCGGTAGGACCGATGGCTTGTCATTCACAGCGTCTCTTTGGCTTTCATATACATGCTGTTGTTACTCAGTTTCTTTCTTTATAACAAGCCTCATCATAAGATGCAAAAAGATTTGTCTTTCTTAAGTTTTTATTTCTTTGGCCAGGTTACACTGGATGGTTTGGAGGAATTTGACAGTGTTGCTTACATGAATGCTTCTGACAACCATTTAACCCTAGGTAATATGTTTTCACTTTTCATATCATGATTGTTACATTTTAATCAGATTTACACTATCACTGTAGTGTATATAAGAAATAAAGCATTTGGTGGCATGCTATTATAGGAAATTAATTAGACTGGAGTGATCAGGCCAAATATTACTTTCCTAGAACAGAGAAAACCTCATCCTTAAGTTTTACTCATCTTATATGAATACAGTTTCATACAAGTTCAATGTTCTATTCATTAGAGAATGATATACCTTCCTTTTTCATTTATAAGTCAATTTTATGTTGTGAATAGTCTGCAAAATAAGTCTTGGTCTTGAAGTTAATTAGAGAGAAAAACAGCAGGTTGTTACCTACAAACTGCAAAGGCCTGCTCTGAAGACTCTCGTGTGTCAGAAAAGTTACAAGACTATTACGCAGCCTTTGATTGTTAAATAAAAGAAACCTTACATAAACATCAAAATAACAGCAATTATATTGTGGCATCAGCAGCACATACATTTATCGATATGAATGGAGAGAGAGAGAGAGCGAGAGAGAGAGAGAGAGAGAGAGAGAGAGAGCAAGCAAGCATGAGAGCACGCAGGAGGAGGGTAACCTGATAACCAGGGACTAACCAGTTGACTACAAGAGAAAATACATGTGGCAAAAAAATCTTATACATAAAATAATGTGGTGTGAACATGACCATTCATCAAACTAAGCTGGTCTTTATGTGATATTTGTAGAGGCTTTTAGCAGATTTCCTGCACTGACAGAGCTGGAATTATCTTTGAACAGACTCAGCGATGTGGAGGTTAATGCTGTAGAGTTTCCTAAATTAGAGGTAGGTCTTTCAATGCATGGAATAAATGCTAGTGAAATCAAAATCTGCCATGATTAGCATGACTACCATGTTGTTCTTGACAGGTTGGTGCTGCACGATGAGCCAAACTTTGTTAGTGAAACTGTTTTTTTCTGGTGCAGCTAGCATGATTTTGCAGGTCGGTTGCTTAGAACAGGGGTTATCAGACGTTTTACAGCTGGAAAACCCTTTGAACTCTAAAATACATGTAATCCATCACCATGATCACAGTTTAACTATTCAAATATTAGACTCATTTTAAAAACTTTGTTAGCGCTGTAGAGTAGAGCCATTTCTACAGGTTAGGTCCAAGTTGACTTTATTTAGAGAGCTATTTTTATCGAGGTGTTACAACCCTAGGATGTGACTGGGAGTGTTTGTAGAATCTGTAACGTGCTTTAGGTGCAGATAAAGCATGTGATGGGGGATAAAGCACAAAACCAGTGGGTGATACAAGGCAAACTTTACTGTAGGGAACAATAGGAAAAGTGGTCAACATTTATAGCTAATAAACAGGGGTAAACAAAACTGAAGCACTATGGGGCTGGACGTAGGAGGCGCTAAAAGGAAAGAAATGTAAACATTTTTTTAATAATTTACAAATTTGTAAAAATTTTATAATTTAAATAAACAGACTCCCCTATTCTAATATACCCCACCCTGATCAAAACAAAACAGTACACAAAAGTGCTAGCTTCCCTACAAACATAAGTGCATGGGCCAGCACCCAGGGTGTCTATAGATTCAGGTTACTACGTGATGGGAAATGTATGATCGCAGCCCTGCTTAACTGTGTGAGCCCCAACACATTACAATAAAACATTGGAGACATTAATAACCAAAAGGAGCTAAGAATAATAACAACAAAATTAATACCAATAAGTAACAGATGTTTGGATTAAAACCCATTTATCCAATCAAACAAGCTAATAATTTTGAGAACCCTATTATAAATATAATAATAATAACTTTGAGATGAATAGGTTATGTGTAAGAAAGTAAAAAACAATGAATCGTTTCAGTTCTAAAATGTGATTGACTGAGCTGTATTTTAAGCCATTGTAAAATCCTTAATACACACACACCACATTTCCAATTGAATTCTGTATTAATGTGACCGATTTAAAACAAAAAAAAGCCATTATACTAGTGTTCTGTCCATAGAACAGTGTATGTTTGTCATGTTTTAGTGTTATCTATTGTTAATAATTATTTATAATGAATTGAATTATTTATTGAACACTGTATTTTGGATGTTGTGGGATAAGTAAGCATGGCTTTTATACTTAAAAACTCTGAGTGCATATTATAATGATCATGTTATTGAGTAGCTAAGCTACTCTAAGGTATGTTTTTAACAGGGTGTGCTACAAGTAAAGCATAAGATATACCCCTAAATTGATTTAGCAAGTTTTTCTGACAATTGTAGTGTTTTCTTTCCCTTGCACTAGGTCCTGGATCTGTCCTATAATAATTTATCAAGCAATGGTATATTATCCATTGGCCATCTACCAAGATTAAAGGTGCTTCATCTGACTGGAAATAATCTGCAGACACTTCCTGATCTGTATGTCTTGTTTATTACAGTCTACTGTTTTGTGTTTAATGTAATGTACACAATAAAATATGAAATTGACATACTTTATTTCAACAGGGCTCCTGATTCTAGCTCATCGTTTCAGACACTCGAAGTGTTGATGCTGGATGATAATAAACTGTCTGCTTGTGTCTTTAGAAGTCTTTCAAATCTAAAAAGGTTAGTTATTACCATCATCATCATCATAATCATGTTGGGAATGTACTGTTTACATTCCAGCTATTTTCACAAAAAGAAATGTTCACTTTTACACTGATGCACTTTCAGAAAAGTGGGAAATAAGCTGGACCTTTGTATGTTGTACCATGACTATGTGTCTTTAACTTTGAATGTTTTACTGTAAATAATTGTGGTCTAGTGATTTTTAAAGGTATATTATATCCATGTTTACAGTGAAAGATGCATATTAAAGATACAAACATGCACCCCTAATGGTTTCTTTTACCCCAGAAACAAGGAATGGTATATTTTAGTACTAATTTTTCAGAGTTCTGAAATATATATACTGTACATTTATGGCAGTGGTCTCCAATCTTATCCAAAAAGGGCCAGTGTGGGTGCAGGTTTTCTTTCCAACCAAGCAGAAGCCACACACTACTGAAAGTCAATATTCATTGATTAGATCAATTGATTAAAAACAGGTGGAATGAGGTGTGGCTCCTGCTTGACAGGAAGGAAAACCTGCACCCACATCTGCCCTTTTTCGATAAGATTAGACACCCCTGATTCGTAATTGTATAGTCCAGTAATAGCATTTGAGGCTTTTAATGTACACAACCATTTGGATGTGGTCCAAAAGGAAGCAGAGTTACTGTTACCACTGTCTTTGATCATTTTATTATAAAAGCACATTTCAAAGGGTTTTATTCCTCTTACATCAGAGCAGTTTGCCAACAATTATTCATTGATTTATTTGTTTGTTTAAGGAATGACACATTACATCCATATATAATTACATTTAATTTTATGGAATGTATGTGAAGTTAATTCCTGCTATCACTTACATTACAGCAGCTATAAACAGTTGTTCACTCACCAGCCTCTTTTTTTTCACTTTCATGAAGTCAGTAAGACAAAAAAAAGTGCAGCTTGTCATTTTACCAAGAAACATATTAGACAAAGTGCTTATATTCACTGTGTGGACACATCATATTGAGACTCATTGAATTTGAGTGTGGTACTGTAACAGGATGCCACCATTGCATTTTTAAGTTAGCTCATGACATTTCTTCCATAATATTCCATGATCATCTGAGAGTGATATTATTGAACAGTGGAAGCATTAGACACCTCAGCAACTCAGCCATGAAGTGACAGACCACATAAAGTTACAGAGCGGGGTTACAGAGTGCTGAGGCACATATTGCATAAAAGTCTCCAGTGCTCTGTTGACTCAATAACTGCAGAGTTCTAGACTGCCTCTGACATTAACGTGAGCACAAAAACTGCACTGGGTGCTTCATGGCATGGGTTTTAATAGCCAATCACCTGCATGCAAGCCTTACATCACCAAGCACAACGCACTGGACATGGTGTAATTGGAGTGGTGTAAAGCATGCTGCCACTGGACTGGAACAGTGGAAATGTGTTCTGTGAATGGATTAGTTTGGGTTTTGCCAGGAGAATGTTACCTGCCTGACTGCATTATGCCAACTATAAACTTAGCTGTAAAGTAATGCTATAGGGTTTTCGGGGGTTGCCGTGGCCCCCTTAGTTCTAGTGAAGGGACATCTTAGTACTTAGGCATACCAAGTTTAGGGTAACAGTCTGTTCCAGCATGACTGTGTCCCAGTGCACAAGCAAGGTCCATAATGGCATTATTGGGTAAGTTTGGTGTGGAAGAACTTGACTGGTCTGCACAGAGCCCTGATCTCAACCTTATCAGATACCTTATTGGATGAACTAGAATGAAGATTGCAAGCCAGGCCCTCTCATCCAACATCAGTATCTGACGTGACAAATGCTCTTATAGATAAATGGGCAAAAGGGGTGGGGGCAGCTCCACATTAATACCTATGGATTTAGGATAGGCTGTCATCCTGTGGATGTAATGTGTATGTGTCCCAATACTTTTGTCCATATAGTGTATAAATCTGTGATTTGCAGCTGTGCCACTGTCAGAGATGCTGTTATAAAACATTAACCACTTTCAATCAATGCATGCATATATTATTATGCTAAAAATCATATTATTTTATTTATTTACATATTTGTAATAATAATCCTGTATACCCATTCAGCATAGAAATTCATATTGATTTTTTAATTTGCCACTTATAAATGATTCATGAATTTTTGTTATCATTTCAGGCTTCAGCATTTACATTTAGAAGGAAACTACATCTCTGAAGTCCCTTACCTTCAGCCGATGCCACTGCTCCAGTTGCCAGGTGCATCAGATCTGGAAATAGCTCTCACCACAACAAATGACATCATGTTTAATTAAATAATACTCCTTGGGAAGACCTTAACTTTGTATTAATTCTCTTTTTTTGTCCCTACTCAGGCTGCTCTGTCTCCCATGTGAACCAACAGAAGCATTTTAATACAAAGAATGATATAGAATCACCACAGTTGGTATTAATATTATTATACAGTATACACCAATCAGCTATAACATTAAACCACTGGCAGGTGACATGAATAACATTGATTATCTCATTACAGTGGTGCCTGTCATATGCCTGGGATATGTTATGCAGCAAGTGAGTAGTCAGTTTTTGAAGTTGATATAGTGGATGCAGAAAAAATGGGCAACCATAAGGATCTGAGTGACTTTGACAAGGGCCAAACTGTGATGGCTAAACATCTGGTTCAGAGCATCTCCAAAACAGCAGGTCTTGGTTGTTCCTAATATGCAGTGGGTAGTACCTACCAAAAGTGGTCCAAGAAAGGACAACCGGTGAACCAGTGACAGTGTCATGGACTCCCAAGGCTCATTCACTTGCATGGGGAGTGAAGACTAGCCCATCTGATCCAGTTCCACAGAAGAGCTACTGTAGCACAGATTGCTGTAAAAGTTAATGCTGACTATGAAAGAAAGGTGTCAGAACACAGTGTATCAACTCTTGCTGTGTATGAAGCTGTGTAGCTGTAAGCCAGTCAGATTGCCCATGCTGACCCCTGTGGGCCATGAGCATCAAAACTAGACCATGGAGCAATGACAAAAGGTGGCCTGGTCTGATGAATCCTATTTTCTCATACATCACATCGACAGCTGTGTGTGTGTGTGTCACTTATCTGGGGAAATCATGTCACCAGGATGCACTATGGGAAGAAGGCAAGCTAGCGGAAGCACTGTGATACTCTGGGACATGTTCTGCTGGGAAACCTTGGATCCTGGCATTCATGTAGAGGTTACTTTGACATGTAACATCTATTGTTGCAAAACAAGTACACCCCTTAATGGCAACAGTATTCCCTAATGGCAGTGGCTTCTTTCAGAAGGATGATGCACCATGCCACACTGCAAAAATTGTTCAGGAATGTTTGAGAAAGATCACAAAGGGTTCAAGGTGTTAACTTGTGCTCCAAATTCTCCAGATATCAATCTGATTGAGCATCAATGGGATGTGCTGGATAAACAAGTCAGATCCGCTGAGGCCCCATCTCACAACTTACAGGACTTAAAGGATTCACTGCTAATATCTTGGTGTCAGATACAGCAGTGCACCTTCAGAGGTCTTGTGGAGTCCAGGCCTCAACTGGTTAGAGCTGTTTTGGTGGCACAAGGGGGACCTACACAATATTAGGCAGGTAGTTTTAATGTTATGGCTGATGGGTGTATAATGACATACACATTATATGAATTATATAAGAAATCGAATTTCATTTTCATTAGAATTTCTGCTTTTGACGTTTTAGGAGAATGAGGAAGATTTCTGTCCACCATTTCCAGAGCTTCAATATCTGAATCTGGCTAACAATAAGGTCTGTTTACCATCTGCTTCCAGCTTTTACAGTTTTAATATATATATATTTAAAAAAAACAGTGATTTAAGAGAAGAGGTAATTGTTCATTTCATAATTTCCCAGATACGTGAAGAAGAGGCATTGTTGGCTGTGGCATTGCTTCCTTTGCTCAGTGAGCTTGTTATCCACTCAAACCCACTGACTACACAGAGGAGTGGTAAGCTTTTTATATGTGCAACTTTGCATTTTTTTGTCATTATAATATTCAAATTTTAAAAACTGTTTTTTTTTTACCCTACTACTTCCATGTTTTAGGTGACCCACCAATGTTGACCTGGTTTCTTCAGGACAGACTTGGTATTAAAATAAGACGTACAATGTCAGCTGAGCTTGTAAAACCACCTCTTGTGGTTCCTGTCAATCCTAAAAGAAAGGTTATTTATACATTTATGAATGTAATTTTGTTCATTGTCATTATGCCAGGGCTCTGATGAATTTTCTTTTGTTATAGTTTCTGTAGTAACAGCTTACACCAGGACTTGTATGGTGGGCAGTGCTTGTCATCTAAAACTAAGACTATGCATTAAAAAGCTTTTATTTAACCAATCATCTATGCTTAAAACTTTAAAGTTATTTAACATTTATGGAAGTATTCTGTAGTGAAAGTGCTTCATCAGTCAGATGCATATCTGTAACTAGGTTTTCCATCATGAGGAAATCTTCAGGACAGAGGACTTTGCTTTTTCATTTCCTATGTAGCATGGCAAGCATTTTTTTTGCCTTATTTAAGGGAAAGAATAATGTAAGTCATAACAGAAACTCCACAATTATTCTTATTCCACAACATTAAATGTAACTATAAACAGATATAATGCTGTATCGTTCTTTTAAAAATGTAGTTGTTCCCAAATTGTTGTGGTACAAAATTACTAAGTACAACACTTCAAAAAGTGCTGTTTGTGAAAAATATCTATCAGGTACTAACAGCAACTCTTTACATACTACCATTCAAAGAGTCATGATTAGTTTCTTTGTTAAATGACTGGAGAGAGGGACTTTACTAAAACCTCAATAAAATGCATTCTGTTGCATCTTCAGCAATTTACAGAGTATGATTCAGAACAGACGGAGAAGACTGAGTAGAAAACACTGCAAGTGTCATTTGAACGTATTTTTTGTTTTAATTGAAATTCACATATAACAAAGAATAAGGCATGCACATGTTTACTGTTTGAATCTGAAACTGAATGTGAATATTGCTAACTGAATCTGCGATCACAGTTTATTTGGATAGTCTACAGGGCATTTATAACATTTATATTTTTATATTGATCTATACAGTGTATGTGAGGATTCCTGAGTATTTGTAACACTTCAACAGCTTATTATGGTTAGAGTTAAGTGGATGTGGTGCATTGTTGTAAGTAAGTAAGAAAAACTTTATTTATATAGCACTTTTCTAGAGTAGCTCACAAAGTGCTTTACAAAAATGTTTACAGATAAAATACAATACAGAGTCAATGAAATATATAATAATCTAAGTCTAATATTTTAAAATTATACATACAAATAAACACTCAAATACACACCACATATAATATGATAAAAACACATCAAGCAAAACTGCTAAAAGCAAGAGAATAAAAATTTTTTTGAAGTTTTTTTGAAAACTTAAATTGATTCAGATGCTCTAATATTACTTGGGAGATTGTTCCACAATTTCGGTGCATGAACTTGTTGTATAGCATGTGGTGCTGTTGAAATGTTACAAACCCTCTGTGGACTATTCAAATAAAGTGTTACCAAATCTCACAAACATTATGGTGACAGAACATGATTAGTTGTAAGTTTTAACCTCACTGTTACATTGATTCTTTCCTCTTACCAATGCAGGTAGAAACTAAACTCCCAAAGGTACGAAAGGTTTCCTTGATCATAGCAGCCTCATGTGCTGCAGAAATCCCTTCTACTGAAGGAGGTACTAAACAAGAAAACAGACCTCGGCCATCAGATTTCAAGTCGGCTGACACGTTGCTCTCCAGCTCCTCAGAAACTAAAACTGAGGAGATGGAAAAGGAGGAAGGTGTCACTGCTTCCAGTGTATCAGTGCCTTTGGAAATGGAAAATTCAGAAATCCACAGTGAGAGTCAGCAAGATGAAGAACAATTCTTTGTAACAGAGGTGATTTAGCTTTAATTATACTATTATGGGAAATGGAACAGCTGGAACAGTTGATGTATGAACAGAAGAATTTATTAAATTGAATATTTATTAAATAAATAAAAAATAAAAATAATAAATAAAAAAACTGAAAGTTCCAGCTAAGAGTGTTAACATATCATACATAATTTCATGTTTGTATGTTAACATCATACATACATAATATATTTCCAAGATTCTAAAAATATGCTACTCTTATTTTCTTTATAATTCCCCAGGTAAATTATTTGCTTGACCCTGAAAATCAGGATGGAACAGAAGAGACTCTAGACATCACTAGACATCTTGGGAGAAATTATGCAAAACAATACCCAGAGAAACTGATTGGTTATGAAGCCCTATTAGATGATAACCTGGACTTAGACATGCCCAAGCCTGTTGGTAAGTGATGTCTTTATTAGAGTGTAAGGGCAGGATAATATTTAAGCAGGTAATATTTATGGGTTTTTATTGTTTGTCAGGAATACAGCAGACTTTGAGAGTTCTCGAATATACACTGAAGAACCTGCTTGTATACAGAGATTCCAAAGCAAATCTTGATCATCTACAGAGGCCATATAAAGAACAACCAAAAAGAGTAAGAAAGTTTATATTCTTTAACTTTATATACCTGCACATATTCAGTCTGGCACTGGCCTAATGTTGTAACTGCCTCACACAGTGACTGTCCCTCTTTGATCAAATCACTAGATAGTTACATTCCATAGTGAAATGGACTTCAGGTTGTAAACAGATGCTGACAAAATGTTTGCAATATTTTAATAACATAATAAAAAGATATCAGTAAGAAAATATTTAGCTAACAGAATAGAAGTGACTATATTAATCTATAATCTATAATCTATAAAGACTATTTCTCCACCATGTTAGCATGAGTCATGAGATTAAGTTTGTGGTTAAATGTTGTGAATGACCTTTACCACTGATGATGAGATAGACTAATGTGGATAATAAAGTAAGAAGCGTTACAATGTCCCAGTGCCAACATAAAAATTTGGAAGTAATGTTGTTTTTCCATAATTAGATTAGATTATGTGTGCAGAGGTAAGTGGGAGCCTGTCAGTGTAATTGTAATGGGAAAAAAAGTCTGTTTCACTCTTGGGGCTAAGCACACTTTAGAATTTTACTAAATAAGACCCTGATTTCAGTTTAAGAAAAGCTGCAGTTTTCAGAACTATGTTTTGTATTCATTCATTCATTCATTCATTCATTCATTCATTCATTCATTCATTCATTCATCCATCCATCCATCCATTCATTCATTCATTATCTAAGCTACTTATCCTACTATTGGGTCACTGGGATGCTGGAGCCTATCCCAGTGTTCATTGGGTGGAAGGGACGGAAAAACCATGGATAGGTTGGCGGTACCTCGCAGGGCAGACTCAGAGGCATGTTCACACCTACGGGCAATTGAGTATCTCTAATTTGCCTATCTGCATGTCTTTGGAATGTGGGAGGAACCTGGAGCTACTGAAAGAAACCTACACAGATACAAGGAGAACATGTAAATGCCACACAGGAATCGAACCCTGGCCCTGCTTGCTTTGAGTTTTTTACATTTTCCTGCACCACCCATATTTGGGAGAATTAGTAGATACTCATAAGGTTAGTGTTAATGCTGCTAAAACAGAAGTGCCCACACTCCAGTATGGTTGAAGCTCTTAAATTAAATCAAATGTCACTGATCACAGAAATCACCCAATTCAGATAGACTCCATTCATCCAGAACTGAAGTTGACCATCTTATGTTACAGCATATTACTTCTTTTTCCAGGATCTTCTATTGCCTGGTCTGGTTTCTTCAAAATCTTGATTTCCCCAAAACTTGCTCATTGGTGCCAACCAGGTGTTAAATTGAAGGGGAGTTCTTCCATCTTCAGTTTATGTGAAAGCAAGTTGGGTTGGCCTTTTGCAATAATTTGATGAAAACATAGACCATGGTGATGATATTCATGAAGATAAAGTATAATACAGTCCAACAATGAAGTTCATTTGACTTTGCTTGCCATATGGTTTGAGGTGCTGGTGTGATGACTTACAGTAGATGTTCAGTTTGAATGATGTTCAAGTTGTTCTAAGCTTCTGTTAATTGTTAGGTGCTATGTTAGGATTGCAGCACGAACACACAACTAAAGAAGCATGCTCCATTAAATATAGCTGTTAAATAAAAAAACGTGTCAGTGTATACTGGGGTGACCTTCTCATAAGACTAATCAGTGCAACCAGCTTTGTTTATTTAAGGTTTCATGTTTGTTTGTTTTTTTCCACATCATAAAAATTAATATTTTTCCAGACAAGTAATTTGCTTCATGCAAAACCACGAAAACCAAAAGGAGAGAAGGTTAAAGAAATTCTCACAGAAATGAAGGAAAGGAAAACAATAAGTGAAGTCCCTTTGGGTAAGCTTCAGTATTTCACCACATTAAACACATTGTTTCTAGTTCTCTTGTTTTCCTAAAGAATCGGATTACTTTTAAACTGCTTGTTAGAAACCGCCTGGCCACGCCCACTCCTTCTTCCCGCTCTACTCCTATCACTCGTTCCTCTAGCCCCGCCTTC
>JAOVVG010000020.1:14836317-14863438 GCA_028566375.1 Leptodoras nelsoni
GTCTGCCTCCTGGAGTCCCGTCTCCCCTGCTCGACCTCACTCTGCTATTGCATTACTCAGCACACTCATTCTCCTGCTCCTTCTCCAGTGTTTTAATAAACCGTCTGATTTTACCGCATCTACGTCTCCTATACAGTCATTTATACTACCGCATAACACTGCTGTTGCCAGTTAATTGTTTTGTTTGGAAGTTGGGGTTTAGGCATTTTGCATATATATGATTAATTGTAACGATTTAAATTGTTGAACCCTTAAATTTGACTGGACCGTTGGTGTTGACTAATTAACAACAGCAACTGCATAAGCCAAGGGCATAGCCAATACAACAATTTAAATGGCTTGAAAAAGAAAAAACCCACAGGTGTACTAACAACCAAACATAGAGCAGGTCAGGAAAGAAAAACAACAGTAGTTGATGACAGAAATTACACTGTGAGAACAACAGTCATCACTAACTACCTCCACAGGGCAGGGTATACATTTACCTCCTGAAAAAAGACTGAAGGGAGAAATCCTTTCCAAAACAAACAATGTGTTTATTCCAAAATGAAAAACAATTTTTAATTGCTATAGTGTAAGCATAATAATACACTTTTCTGTGTACTATTAGGAAAATACTCAATTTTAGGGTGGTAAAAGCCACTCAACTTCATATCGAACTGTATCAAACCAACATATCATTGATTGTTTTTCTATAAACACATGCCCCCACATTAAAACCCTTGAGAAATAGGTTTGCTAAACCTGCTCTCTTTGGCATTGCAACAGTTCTTTTATTATCTCATCACTCAGAGCAGTCAGTGTATGATGGACTGAGGTAGACTGAAGTAGGGTGATCATATACAAAATGTATATTTGTTATTTATTTTTCTTGTCAATTTCTTTACACAGAGAAAGTTCTTCGAGACAAAGTTATATACAGGAATGAATATGAAACGGCAATGACATTACTGAAAGATATGAAGAGCAAGTACAAGATGATCCACTTGAAGGCAATGGAGCAAGCAGCACAAATTGAGAGCAACTGCCATTACAATGTACAACATGGTGGACAAATCCACTAAAATAAATTTAAACCTAAATTATACCACAGTGCTGTTGAGTTCTTAATTCTTGTAGATACATCTGGGTATCACAAGGTGTTAATTAATTTTCTGTAATAGCAGATCTGACAGTAGTGACAGACAAGGCAAATCATTTCCTTTTAATGTGCTAGTTCTAATCCATTATCTTGTCTAAACTAATAACTACACTGGCTTGTATGGCAGATGCTCCACATAAATAAAATAAAAATGTGTTTAATCATTGATGTTGTGATGTTTTATGTAAGGAGACATTTGTTTAACATTTCTGGGAGGGATCTCTAGTGCCAGTACTTCAAACAGTTAGTTGTAAAGCTGTAACTTTATGTTTTCATCCATTGGACACAGAATATTTTAGACTGGCTGCTTTTCATTTTGTTGTTTGCTGATAACATGACATGCTGCACAGTTTTTGGCTAAATTACTTCAACAGAGAAGGAAGAAAGACAGATGTTCAGACAGATGTTAACAGATGTTCCACAACACGAAATGTAACTATAAATGTATGATATATAATTCTAAAATTACTAAAATGTTTTAAAATGAATGAATTCCCTTGATCTGTATCTAGCTTAATGAAGGGCTTAGGAAGTACAAGGCTAATGCGTAAGATATATTTCCTGATGACAGAAAAGCTAGCTATGTATAAAATGTTAACAGGTATGTAGCTAGCTATGTATAAAATGTTTAACTTAATATAGTAATAAGTAAGATATCTCTTTTGGCCTCATTTTTGTTTTATTTTACTTGCCATTGGTTTGTGGGGTGTGAGGATAATAAACTACATTAGTGAGTACAATCATAGGATACATAAGAACACCTTATTCACCTGTACATTGCTGGGACTTTTTCAGTCTGAACTGTCTACTGGTGAGCCCATGCCCATTGTAACTTCAGGTTCCTGTTCCAGGAATGGAACCCAACATTGTTGTAGCCTATCCACCTCAAAGTTCAGAAAAGTATTCTGAGATGCTTTTCTGCTCAGCACAGTTGTAAAGAGTTATTTGCATAGCCTCTCTGTCGGCTTGAACCAGTCATTCTCCTCTGAGTTCTCTTACCAACAGCTTTCCACCCACAGAGCTAATATGGTTTTTGTTAGTTTGTTTGGGTTTTTTCCCCCCCATTCTGTATAAACATTAAATATTGTTGTGTGTGAAAATACCAGGAGATGTGCAGTTTCTGAAATACTCAAAACAACTTGTCTGGCACCAACAACCACACCACAAAGTCACAGTGATCAAATTGTATGATGTGATTTCAGGTGATTTATTTTTGTTTAGACAATATCTTCAAACACATTTTCTTGATGTCTAGTTTTACCCGTCTGCTTGTAAAATGTCTTGTTTTCCTATAGGAGGCGCTTTTCTATAAACCCCGGGAGCGTTTTTGGACCGCAGTAATCTCTTCGGTAGTCGCTGCTGTCGCAGTTACTAAGTGCAGAGGAAAAGTTAAGCCTAACTGTTCACTCACTTTTTGAGATTAGGAAGAGAAGGATGCCATACCTGAAGCACGTTTTTATTTTAGTCGCTATGCGCTGGTTTGTGTGGTGTGAGGCAGAAGCAGCACAAAGCCGAAAAAGTAAGTGTCAGAAGATTGACTACATTAGTGAAATGCTGAGATGTTACTCTCTCTGTGGGCTACTTGTATAACAGCAGAGCTGGTGTTACATTTCAGACCGTCGTGATGAATTGCCTGTTTAACGGTATCTATGTCAGAAATATTCCTGACGACTGTTTAAAGCTCTTTTTTTGTCACCTGTTCAGCCTCGGATTCACTTATTATCAAGGGCGCACTTTTTATTTCATGTTATTTATTCTAAAAGTTTTCAGCTGACGGATAGGCTGTAATCGTCAGTGATAAATCCTCAGTTTTAAGTTTCAATGTTAGGCCTATATCTGAGCTTATTTTCTGTCTCATATGTGTAGTGTTTTGCACGTTTAAGGAGAAGACCTACAGCCCAGGAGACAGCTGGCATCCTTATCTAGAGCCGTTTGGATTCATGTTCTGCATGCGCTGTGCTTGCACTGAAGTATGTAGACTGTACTCACTATTAGCTGTTTAAAATTACTTATTAATTTAAATACTTATTATTAATAATACTTTAAAATGTATGTAGGGTATTGTGTGTGTGTGTGTGTGTGTCTGTGTGTGTGTGTTTGAGAGTACACGTGTACGGTATACTGGATTAGATATGTCTCCATATTCTTTCTGTCTGACTCTCTTGCATCTCTGACTCTTCCAAGTTTGGCCATGTCAAATGCAACCCCATCAAGTGCCCAACTCTGCGCTGTGACAATCCAGTGACCGACTCACAGCAGTGCTGCCCACGCTGTGCAGGTTAACAAACACGCACACACATAATTTGACTATCTAAAGACAAATAGATAGATAGATAGATAGTAGACAGACAGACACAGACAGACAGACAGACAGACAGACAGACAGATAGATAGATAGATAGATACAATGTCCGTCTCTAGCTACAGTTGTGGCTGGAAGTTTACATACACTCATCATGAACATGAATGTCATGACAATGACATGTCATGGCAAATCGGGCTTTCAGTGATTTCTTTGAACTGGAGAAGGATGAGTGTACAACATATATCTTTAATATATTTAATAGAAAAACGAACAAGAATTTGGTGTACAAGTTTTATTTTCCAGAAATCAAGACAGGGTCAGACTTATAAGCACAGGGTCAAAAACATAATATTTGGTAAAATGTCCCTTGTACCTTGACCAGTTGCTTTTGGTAGTTGTCAAAAAGCTTCTGGCAGAGTACTGGTTGTATATTTGACCACTTTTCAGTTTCAGGCTGTATTCAGTTAAATTTGTTTAATTGTTAAAGTTGTTTAAAAGGGCATGGCTTTGGCATGGGCATGACTTTGAAGCACAGTCCACATATTTTCAGTCAGAACTTTAGGAAGACCATCCAAAAGCTTAATGTTAGCCTGTTTTATTCATTCCACAACAAGCTTTGTGTGTTTGTGTGTGTGTATGTGTGTTTGAGGTCATTGTCTTTTTGGAACATCCAGTTGTGCACAGATTCCTTCCTTCCTTCTTCATTATTCCATACAGTGTACTTAGTTTGAATGCCTCATCTTTTCTCTTCCAAACATACCTCTGGCCATTGTGGCCAAACAACTCAAACTCTGGCTGATCTGACAATAAAACTTAAATTCAGAAGGCATTTTCGGTGAGATGCAAAATGTAGTGGAGCTTGAAAGTGTCAATTTTGGAGCAGGGGCTTCCTAATTGGATTGCAGTCTTTCAGTCCATGGTGATGTAAAACTTACTTGACTGTAGACAGTGACACTGGTGTTCCAGCAGCTACTATTTATGGTAGGCCTGTACCTTGATGGTTTTTACGTTCTTCCTGACTATCTGGACCAATTGGGTACAGACCTTGGAAAAGTGGCTACATCTTCCATTAACTTATACAAAATTGCTTACACTTTTGATCTTGGAACCTGTAGCTGTTTAGGAATGGCTCCAAGAGACATTCCTGATTTGTGTAAATCTATTCTTTCTCAGATCTGCACTGAGCTCTTTGGACTTTCTCATTGTACTGTGTACTGGTCAATCCAATGAGTGTCAATCATGATCACTAACAGAAAGTTAAAAGGCCTTTGCAAGTCAAAATATATTTCTTTGGCATTGGAGCTTTCTGTTATTAAGTTATTAAAATTAAAACCTGTACAGCAAATTCTTGTCTTTTTTCCATGAAAGGTCTAACTTGTTATACACTTATTCTGCTCCAGAAAAAGAACAGTGCAAAGTAGTAACTGAAAGCCCAATATTTCCGTAGCATTCGTGTCCATGATGAGTGTATGTAAACTTCCAACTGCAATTCCATCTGCTGTCTGTCTGTCTGTCTGTCTATCTATATATTGATTGACTGTTTTTAGCAATTCTGCTTGGATGAGCAATGCGACCCTTTTCATGTCGTGTGCAGCACAGATGCCATTAGAAGTTTTATAGGAGTTGTTTAAATGCCTTTAATATTATCCATGTGACGGGTAGTTTTATGGGACGACTCCTCTCAGCTGGCTCTGTCATTTTATGGTTCGTATCTCAGTAGTGACAAGTTACACTCACAGTATAATTCATGGAATGCTTTGAGTTTAGCACTCTGTGTTCTAATCCTGAAGCTCAGAACTGTTTGTCAGGCAGTGGAAATTATACATTACAATTAGAGTATTCTTCAGTTTTATTAGTAATCTATTTTTCTGCCTGTTTGTTCATAGATAGTTATAGAAGGATAGATGAATAGATAGATAGATGGATAGATTGATAGATAGGTTGCTCTTCATGCATATTTTTTAAATGTTTCCATTGTCTATTAATATTCTATGTACTGTCTTCTGGCACAGATGAGCAGAGGCCCCCTGCAGGTTTGAGGGCTCCCATTAAAACCTGTCGCTACAATGGAACCACATACCAAATGGGCGAGACTTTCACTAATCACGATCTGTTCCCATCCCGACAGTCCAACCAGTGTGTTATGTGCACATGCTCTGTGAGTGATAGTGTACTTTACACTGCCTTTCCTCGCATTGCTTTTATGTACATAGTAAACCTTTTACTTTTTCATATATTAAAAACTAGACTGCTTTGTACACTAATACACCCATCTCTAATACTGTCATTTATGATTACAAGCAAGCCAGGACCTCATTAATATAAGATCTGGTACTCTGGCCAAAAATAAGATAACCACATAAACATTATGATTAAGGTATACGTTTGTTTTATCCTTTTTATATACTATATTGCCAAAAGTATTCGCTCGTCTGCCTTCACACACATATGAACTTGAGTGAACTATTCTTAATCCATAGGGTTTACTATGATGTGATAATATGACTATTTGCAGCTATAACAGCTTCAATTCTTCTGGGAAGGCTTTCCACAAGGAGTAGGAATGTGTTTATGGAAATTTTTGACCATTCTTCCAGAAGCACATTTGTGAGGTCAAACACTGATGTTGGATGAGAAGGCCTGGCCCGCAGTCTCCACTCTAATTCATCCCAACAGTGTTCCATGGGGTTGAGGTCAGGACTCCAGTCATGTAGGCCAGTCACGTTCTTCCACACCAAACTTGCTTATCTATGTCTTTATGGACCTTGCTTTGTGCACTGGTACACAGTCATGTTGGAACAGGAAGGGGCCATCCCCAAACTGTTCCCACAAAGTTGGAAGCATGAAATTGTCCAAAATCTCTTGGTATGCTGAAGCATTAGGAGTTCCTTTCCCTGGAACTAAAGGGCTGAGCCCGACTCCTGAAAAACAACCCCACACCATAATCCCCCTTCCACCAAGCTTTACACTTGGCACAATGCAGTCAGACAAGTAACGTTCTCCTGGCAAGAGCCAAACTCAAACTCATCTATCAGATTGCCAGATGGAGAAGCATGATTCCTCACTCCAGAGAACATGTCTCCACTGCTCTAGAGTCCCATGGTGGCATGCTTTACTCCACTGCATCTGATGACTTGCATTGTGCTTGGTGATGTAAGGCTTGGATGCAGCTGCTTGGCCATGGAAAGCCATTTCAGTCTACCACTTTGTGGCTGAGTTGCTGTTGTTCCCAATCACTTCCATTTTGTTATAATACCACTGATAGTTGACTCTGGAATATTTAGTAGCGAGGAAGAACATGACTGGACTTGGACTGGTGGCATCCTATCACGGTACCACACTGGAATTCACTGTGCTCCTGAGAGTGACCTATTCTTTCACAAATGTTTGTAGAAGCAGTCTGCATGCCTAGGTGCTTGATTTTATACACATGTGGCCATGGAAGTGATTGGAACACCTGAATTCAATTATTTGGATGGGTGAGTGAATACCTTTGACAATATAGTGTAACAAAGCAATTTTTTTTATTCATTAAAGAATAAAGCTTCATACATTTCTATATTACATGTAATGTTGTGAGACATCTGCAAAACAAGTTTGTTCCTATATACATATAGATAGATAACAGCTATAAACAGTCATTCTCTTAGCAGGCTCTTTTTTTTTTAAACTTTCTCTCACATTAAATTCATAAGGCAAAAAAATATATATCAAGGAGAAACCAAAAAATGCAAAGTAATCTGTCCTGAAGAGTTTTTTGTGGGGCAAAAACAAATTACTAGCACCGGAGGCTCATTCCTTAAATGTTAAAAAATGTTTCCTTACAGAACAGTTCACCATATCAAAAATTACATGTGCAATCCATTACATATGCAATCAATTTATGTGGCGTGTCCTCCATACAGGTCCCTATGTAAGTTGTTACTATAGAAGTAATACATGTTTGAACAAACCCCTTTTCCAGAAAAGCTGGGACACTTTTAAAAATGCAATAAAAACTGAACTCTGAAAATTGTTAATTCACTTGAAGCTTTATTTAACAGACAAAGGACAAAGGAAAAAATGTTTTCAGTGATTAATTTAATTTTATTTGTTAAATATAAACATTTTTTTTATGTAAACAGAAATTTATGGCTGCAGCACACTCAAAAAAGTTGGGTCAGAGGCAAAATAAGACATAGGAAGCCATATATTAATTTTGTGCAGAAACGCTGGCGAATTCTCTGGGCCTCAAGTCATCTGAAATGGGCCAAAAGACAGTGGATACATGTTCTGTGATCAGACAAGACCATGTTTCTGCTTGTTTTTGGAACAAATCATTGGATTTTATATGCCAAAGATGAAAAAGACCATTCAGACTGTTTGAAACAAAAAGTGCAAAAAGCAGCATCTGTGATGGCACGGGGTGTATCAGTGTACACGGCATGGGTGATCTGCATATATGTGAGGCATATATTGGTGTTTTGGAGAAGCATATGCTGCCATAAAAAAACAACATTTTCCATGGAACTCCATGTCTATTTCAGCATTTCAATGCCAGGCATAACTTACAGCAGGATGGTTTGACTGGCCATCCTGCAGTCCAGGACTGTTGAGCAACTCAAGTCTTATACACAACACGCTTAGACAAAAATTTCACTTGCAAAACAATTTTTAAAAATGTGACTCAGTGGTAAACATGCCATGATTGCGTTGCAGGCATCAATTTCTAAATTCATCATTAAAACACTGAAAATCTTTTCTTTATTCTTTTGTCTGTTAAATAAAGCTTCAAGTAAATTAAAAAGTACAGTTATATCATTTTAAGAAAGTGTCCCAACTTTTCTGGAAATGTGGTTTGTAGACCTGACTTGTAGACCTGCGCTATAGATTTGAATTGTTGATTGAATGTAGATTTCAGTACTTTAGAGTTTTGCTAACTGGAATGCCAGAATGTTGATACTTCAGTGGCTCTTTATCTAGAGATTTATAATACTAAGTTCAGGATGTAATGCTGTCAAATGAAGATTAAATCTGTTTGCTTTAGTGTGTCACTTGTGTGTATATTGTCACTTGCCTTCCTTTTCTTTCTTGGCCTCCAAGGGTGGAAATATTTTTTGTGCACTGAAAACCTGTCAGCCCATCACTTGCGCTTCACCCATCTCTGTTCCAGATACATGCTGCTTTGTTTGCAAAGGTGATCATCATTAGTCTTTAATTGTGCTTGTGTAGGTCTTTATTTTTCTTGTAATTTAAACATTTTATATTTATTCTAACAATTATGTAATGAATGAAACGCTTGGGGGCATTCTGTTTTAGGAAAGAAATCCATGACAAAGTGGTGCAATGCACTCTGATACAAAGTAGAGTCACTATTTACAGCATCAATTTACAGAATCAACTATTTATCTATAACAACATGTCTTAAAATATACAAGAACATGCCAAAGATTACAATTTTACATTTATTAATGCCCAGCTCATCACTTGTTTTATCCATTTACAGTAATAATGCTGAAGGAATTTATAGCAACAAGCTGAAGAAAGTTTGTAGGACAAGTTAGTTCCTGTCTTTGCTTACATTATAGCATCTATAAAGACTTTTTCCCTCATCAGCTTCTATTGTTACTGAAACAAAAACTTAAAATGTAAAGTCCTCTATCATGAAAACTTTGGTGGAAATGTTTCTAATTATAAGAAAGGGCTGACCCTGGATATTCCTACCATACATTTAAAAAGTATTTTATTGCCATAATACCATATCAATGACATTGTTTCCTTTGTTAAATAACAACACATTTAAAAAAAAGTTTGTTATTTGAATAAGTTTGTAGGCTTGAATTATGAGTTGTTGACTATTGTCAGAGCTACTGCTGTAGAAAATTAATCTATACCTTCTGAACAGTTAAGTTCAAGAATTCACTAGCACTACAGTGTAAATGTATTTAATGATTTTATATAAGTGGTAAACATCAAAATGAAATGGGTGTGTCTTATTTAGTGATTTTCTTTAAATGTGGAACATTAGTATTTGCAATTTTCAAGCTAATTTAAGGAAGCAATGTGATTCTTGTTTCTTTGACATGATCAGAGGGTCCACCTGACAATTCATATGATGATGGAGGACAGCAACTGAACCGAGGAGTAGTATGTATTCTTGTTATTTACTAATAGTTTATCATTACTTATACATCATGAATTACCCAGACTCTAATATGTGTTGATGTGATTCGAGGCCAGTCAGTTACCTTGGATAACTGTTAAATGGATATCAACCCCTATCATTTATCGTTCAGCTTTTAATCAACTTTGCATAGACTATTGCTCTGCTGTATGATTCCTCAGTGGAATTTAACATTATATATGAGTGACTTCTCATATATATAACTCAAACTTCAGTCTTATCCATAAACACCCAGTGTTGCTGCAGAGTTTCATTCCAACCAAGTAAAATACACATCTTATTTCACTTGTTTAATCAGTTCATTTTAGTCTCCAATTAGCTATCAAGTATGCCTCCGTTTTGGCTGTAAAGAAAGTCTGCAGCCACACTGGGTCTTTGCAGGTAATATTGAAGAACCTTTCAGTAGAGTCTGCCTTAGTGATGTTAAATACAGGAGATGGTTGGTTGGTTGGATGGATGGATGGATGGGAATGAAGGCAAGAACAGCTATAAATAAAATGGAATAATATAAAGTTATGCAGTGGTATAAAGCAATGTTTTGATTATTTTGAAACACCTGTTAAAATCAGCTGTTATGTGAAGGGGAGACTAAGTTGGAAAGTGGAAAGTTGGCTAGGAGTCATTTACAAAGACCAAACATCTTTTCTTTTATCTTCTTAATCCAAAGAGACATTCTGTGGATCAGTGCACTGGAGAGCAGGTGAAGAACCGGGCCACACGAGTCACACCAGCCGCACTAATAGGCTCACCGAGAGGCCTTAACCTACAAACACTGCACCTTAAAGGAGCGGCTGATACCACAGTGAAGATCCTCTTACAGCACAAACACCAGAGAGGTGAGTGCCACTAGAGTGATCTCTAGTGGAATTAGTCAGTAGGGTCTGGAGAAACTAGGATCAATGAGCACAGATGGTGTGTCTTTGATGTCATCAGTGAAAACGTGGACATGGTTTCTCAGGCAGGTAGCCAGCATTAGCTAACATAACATGATTTCTGTGAAAATTTTGAGTTCCACTTGCTCAGAAATACTTGATGGTTGTGAGTTTGTGAATATGGCCTTCAATTCTATTTGCACAGTGCTTTTATCAATAGACATATTTAGTCTCAAAGCATCATTACAGAAGTATGAATCTAGATTTAGATCCCTAATGAGCAAGCAAGAGTAGACAGGGGCAAAGAAAACTTGAGAATGAAAAAGAAACTTTAAGAGAAATCAGAACCAAAAGGGATGTTTTTTTTGGGGGGGTGACACCAGATTGTGAGATTATACATCATTGCAGTCAACCACAACATCCTTCTGTCCATCCTTTCTAATCTTGGCATAACTGGCTCTGCATGGAAGTGGCAAAGGCGATCCTACCAGGTAACCTGGAGTGGCTCAACATCCACTCCATGCAAACTCTCCACTGGTGTCCCACAAGGCTCAGTGCTGGTTCATCTTCTATTTTCACTATACACTCGCTTACTGGCAGATGTCATCCCTTTACATGGCTTCTCCTACCATTGTTGTGCTGATGATACTCAGCTCATCCTTTCTTTTCCTCCTTATGATAATCAGGTTTCATCTTAGATCTCAGCATGTCTAGCAGACCTGGCTTTATGGATGGCAGCCCTACCACCTCAAGATTAATCCAAGCAAGACAGAGCTGCTTTACATCCAGAGAGCTGCAGGTCTTCATTGTGATCTCTCAATTTTTTTTAGAACACCATAATCACTCCTTCTTCAGAAGCACATTGCCTTGGGGTAGTTGTAGATGATCAGCTGTCTTTCTCAGCTCATGTTGCTAACCTGACACGGTCATGCAGATTTCTCCTTTACAACATTCAGTGAATTTGACCATTTCTCCCAAGGGAGGCCACTCAGGTACTTGGTCAGTCTCTTATCACCACAAGACTTGACTACTGCAACTCCCTCCTAGCTGGTCTTCCTATGCGTGCCATCAGGCCCCTGCAACTGATCCAGAATGCTGCAGCTCGACTTGTATTCAACCTTACCAAATTCAGCCATGTCATTCCACTGCTGCGCACCCTTCACTGGCTTCCTGTAGCAGCTCGTATCAGACATAAAACCCAGATGCTGGCCTACAAAGCCAAAAACGGTCCAGCCCCTCCCTATCTGATGGCAATGGTCAAAGCTCGATGCATACCCAGAGCCCTTCGTGCCTCAAGTATGGCTCGACTTGACCCACCATCATATAGGACACATGGGAGGCAAGCATCCAGACTTTTCTCTGTCCTGGCACCAAGGTGGTGGAATGAACTCCCCCTGAGTGTCCGAGCAGCAGAGGCACTTGCTATCTTACAAAAACTGAAGACCCTTTTTCAAGAGCACTTGAATGAGCACTAACTCAAAGCTGTTACCACACTTAGCAGTTATTGTATTCCCTAGGTGTTGTTCTTCACTGGTTTTGTGTAGTTTAGGAATACTTGGGTTCTGGGACTAATGTTTAACAGGAAGAATACGGCTTCAATTCTAGCAGTATCATAGCTCAAAGTAGCTTGAATTCATGTCTACCAGCCTTAGCTTTGGATATTCCAAGTTAATGACTAAGCAAACTTGTAAGTCGCTCTGGATAAGAGTGTCTGATAAATGCCATAAATGTAAATGTAATGCTTGTCTACAACTGTAAAATCAAATAGTACTAAGTGTGAAATTATATTCATTATGAGCAGACTATAAATAAGTATCCTGGGATGAGTGCATGACATTGGTTTATGATTACAGTCATATCTATGGTTTCAATTTCTGTGGTTTCAGTTACCCATTGTAATCAACTGTCCAATAATATAAAATGGAGCATTCCAGAAATAAACAATTCATAAGTTTGAAATTGAGCACCGTTCTGAGAGGTATGATGAAATCTCGTGTCTTCCTGTTCCATTCAGCCTCTTTGTCCAGTGTATCCATACTGTACTATATAGAAAATTGTATATTTAGGGTTTGATTATGAATATTTGAAAATTGTACATTACAAATTATACTTATATGTGAATGTACAAAAACTACAAACATCAGAGTATAATGCATTTAAAACATTATTGGAGCCAATACATTCTCACAGTTGTTTGTCTAAGCTTGCACATACAGTGGGAAGACCTACTCCCATGGTGATGTGTGGCACCCCGTTCTGGGGAAGGTTTTGGAGTGCATCCTGTGCACCTGCAGAGATGGCCTTCAAGAGTGCAGACGCCTGACCTGCCCCAACCACTATCCTTGCAAACATCCCATGAAGCTAGATGGAAAATGCTGTAAAATTTGCCCAGGTAGCAAAACATACCAATTTTAAAAGTATACCAGTCCTAAAGTATATGTCACTGTGTGTTTTATGTACTAATATTTGTTTGCATTATTTTTTTAAATATCTGACAGAGAGTAAGACTGAGAACAATAGGACAGAGTGTTTACAGGGACAAGACAATAACAGCCTTCTGGTGTATAAAGTCGAATCTTCATCTGCTGCTCATGTGGAAGATACAGTGCGAAGAATCGCCATTGAGAGACAAGGAGCCACAGAGGTCGAGGTGCAAGTATGGAAAACAGTAGATGGTAAATAATATGAAAACTTCCACTCCTACCAGCACAGTGTAGCAGAATGTAATGTTATGGGGTCAGTCATAATGTACAACTTATTATTTAGTATTGTTCCAACATCTAGTGACCACCTCCCAAAGATTAAAGGCAGAACTGCAGATAAACACTAAGTAATGCATGTACTGTAGATGATAATATAGTTCTAATATATTTTATATTTATTTTATATATAACTTATTATTTTATTTTAATTGTTTATTTAAAAATGGGATCATGAATTGGGCAGTGTAATTTCTTGGTCAGTTCTTGCACCATGTACCTGCACTGTATTCTTATACAATTTTAAAAAGGGTCTCCATTCACTGAAATATGATTGCTGTATTACATGTTAATACTCAGATTTGCTCATTATGTTCCTGATATTTAGTTGTTTTTTTGATATTGCTAATATTTGGAAAGGCACCAACATTAATGAAGCATGTGTGTCACCTACTTGCAAGGGTTTTTGGTGTCAAATGTGCTTTGAATAGACTGATGTATTTACAGTATATTTATAACATGAAATGGATCTCAGACCTTGGGTGCATTTACACTTATTTCTGTGTGAATAGTCTCCATTTTGATATAATCATGATATTAGGAAAAAAAAACATCAGGCCATAGACTTATGTTACTGGTTAGCTACATTAACCTTGCAGCTATACTTCAACAATAAATGGCTAAGTGACTACATGGGGTAATTTTGTATTTTTTATTAAAATATTCTTTAATACTAATTGACATTGTGTTAACTTTTAAATAAATTATAGACTACAGTTAAAATTTTGAAAAGGTGAATGTAACCAATTTTTTATATTTCTAGGGGTACTGCATTTGATGGAAACTGGTGATGTTCAAAAAAAGGACCTCATAGAGCATCCAGAGAATTATATTCTACTGACTACATTAGATGAGGGTGAGTTTTATAAAATTTGCCTCCTTTCTTCTGATAAACTGCATGCACAAGTCCACAGTAAAAGTGTATGAAAAGTGTAATAAAGTGGAACATTTGAGGCAGCTGCAGGTCAGGGCAGGAACAACAGACACAGCAATACACAAAAGGAAATTGAAATTTTTTTGCTTAAAATGTAAAGACAATGATTTCCTATTTTCATAGTTACTGTTATCTCACTATGTAGGCTTGTTATAAAGCCTTGTATTACTCAGCGTTGTAGATTATGTAATTTTAGATCAATAAAATTCTCAATTCTGGTTGGCCAAAGGTGTTGATTAATTATGTTTAACAGTAGTTTTGACTGCAATGCTGTCTGTCAGGCAAACCACCATTTTATATTAATGCACTCATTCTAATATCATATCTATAACTTACCCATGGATTTGTATAGTGGTCACTCCACATAAGTGAGTAAAAAAAGTGTAAAGCTGTTCCTTTGTATTTGTTTGTTTGGGTTTTTTGTAGTTTCTTGGATTGAGGGTTTTTGTAATTGTAAATATAAAATTACTTGGTTTAAAATAATTCAGGCTGGCTCCGACCCCTCCCAAACCCCACCTCATGAACATTATATTATATTATATTATATTATATTATATTATATTATATTATATTATATTATATTATGCAACTCATTGAGTCATTTCTTTATTGTAATAATTTCTTTATAACTTTAAGCAAGTCCACAGGGAGCTTGGCCTCATCACGTAAGAGTAGCTCATTAGTAGCTAGCCAGCTAGTTTAAATAACATTAGCTATGCTAATGAAATAATGACACCTGTTAAACTCACCTCAACATGTTATTTGCAGTCATTTATCCAACCATGAGCAATAGAAAAGTCACTGATGCAAACAGTGTAGAGAGTCATTATTCTCACCCGTATTAGGCAGGGGTACACTGGTATAGTCTAGGGTGAAGTGCATCTCATGTTTTCTTTTTTGGGACACTGAAGTAATGGATGACAAACCAGAGAGAGAGAGGTCAACTGTAAATCCTGCCCACTGATGGGTCTATTAGCACAAAGACAAAACCAGTCAAGGTGCTTTCTCTGTCACTCCATCACTACATTTGTTGCTTCCTCAGTCTCTGTTGACCTCTTGCTCATTCGCTTCCTCTCAAAAAATAATTTTCCTGCATATTGTATATAATTTGCGGGCATCAGGGAGCTGCTATCATTACGCAGGAGACTCCCGGAACTCCCAGAGAGGTGAGATGTTGGCATGTGTTCTCTCCCATATCAATCAGAGCGACATTAACCAGTCATGGGTGTACATGAGATGCATGTAGAAGGTGCATACAAAAGAGAGTTACACCACTTCCTGATGTTGCAAGAGCAGCTCAAAAAGATGTGGTGGTTAACAGCATGTGTCTTGGAAGAAGCATGTGATAGCTCTTGCCCTCCCTGACTGGTAGCTGTCATGTGAAATGGGAGAGATCCTAATGGGTGGGAATTGGACATGACCAAACGGGAGGATAAAGTTGGGGGGAAAGCCAAAAAAAACACTTCAGGCCATGCTGTTATTGGAAAATAATCAACTACATGGGGTAATAGTAACTCTGCTTCATCACATCTGTCATGTATTATTTTCCTATAACAGAATGCTCTGTCATGTTTGATTCCTTATTTATTTTCTAGGTTTTTACATTCTTTAACACAATCACAAACAATGTTAGAGAGTGTGTAATTTTTTTCCCCTCAGATGCTTGGAGAAAGTTTAAAGAGGATGAAGACAAGGAGAAAGACTTCAGTAGAAACAGGACCTGTGAAGATGGCATTAAGGAGGTAGTGAAGTACTTAAACCCTGATCAGCTGGACATTCTTTGCACGTCTTAGTCCCCTGAGTGTCCTCTCTGCTCTGGAACAGTGTGTATCAGCTCAGTGTCCAACATTTCTTTTATTATCAGAACAAAAAATAGAACACACACAATGTGTTTTAGTGGAAAAACAGATACTGGCACAAGCATTTTGCTGTCCCATGTGACATGTAGCTTTTGTAGAGGCCTTGAACTGGAGTGAAGTCAGTAGTGTGGTCTTGTCAGAATACAGAAGGGAAGGTAAACACAAACAGATGTCTCAGTTCTGAAGCAACAAAAGGGAAGTATGGAAATGTTACTTTTATTAAGGAAAAACTTGTGGATGTGATTCAAGTAAAATACTCACTGTATTTGTACAGTAATTAAAGAGAAGTATAAGTATGAATGTATGCAGATTATTGGCCAGGATGCTTTTATAAAGTTGATGTAGGCCACATTTTTATCACTGTCATTAGTTATATATCCATTAAATAATTGTAATACTAAAAAAGAATGTTAATATTTATTGTAAATAAAGAGAGATGTCTTTTTGACTGAATTTGAAACATGCATTAATGAATGGAGAATAAGTATAAACCCAATTTCCAGAAAAGTTACTTTATAGGTAACTTTCTAAAAATGCAATAAAAACTGACAAAACAATCTGTATTGTATCATTAATTCACTTGAAGCTTTATGTAACAGTCAAAAAGTCAAAGAAAAGACTTTCACTGTTTTCAGTAATAAACTGAAACAAAACAAATTTAGAAAATGGTACCTGCAACACACTCAAAAATGTTGGAACAGAGACATGTTTACCACTGTGTCACATTACCTTTTGTTTTAATTATACTTTTTTAATTGTTTGGAAATGTAAGATAATATTTCTGCAGTTTTTTTACTTTTTTTTGCTGTATACAAGACTTGAGCTGCTCAACAGTTCATGGTTGCCATTGTCTGATTCTCCTCTTCATGATGTACCATATATTTCAGTAGGAGACAGATCTGGACTGCAGGCAGGCCAGTTAAGCCACACTGTTCAGAATGAGGCCTGGCATTAGTTGTGAATATTTTCATGATATTATGAGTTGTACATGGTGAAAGACCTAAATTCTTTCCAGTTTAGTGCTGAGAAACATTGTATTTGAACTGACTGACAATTCTCTCATGAAGTTTGGCACAATGTGGTGAACCACAACCCACCGTTGCTTGCAAAGTTGCTCCATACTTTTATTTATTTTGACCTCACATGTTACCAGCTAAATTGGTAATTGTGGAACCTTCCAGTTTTACTCGTATAAACTTTTCAGTCTTACCTTGCACCTGTACCAACTTTTTTGAGTGTGTTGCAGGCATCACATTCTATTTTTTTTATTTTACAAAATACAATTAGATTTGTTAGTGAACATTTTTTTATGTTTTCTTTGTATTTTTACAGTTAAAAAGTTGTGTCTTAAGTTTTATTATTTAGGTTTTTAGTTTTATAAATTTTTTTGAAATTGTCCCAACTTTTCTGGAAATAGGGTTTTTACATTATGTCTGTATGCACAGAACATTTTTACCCTGGTAGAGAAATTGAATTTGAGAACTTCTGACCAGAGGCAAGTGTTATTACATAAGTTGTTCTGGCTGGACAATGAACCATTGAAGCCACTTCAGGATTTTTAGGATTTGTGGCTCTTACTTGTTCTCCTCTAAAATGTTGGCCTGTGCAACAGTGTTATAGTTTGTTTTCTCAAGGGTTGTGGTAGTCTAACAGCATGAGTGCAACAAGAGAGCTCTGTTAATTTGATATAAATGTAGGTCAGAATTTTCCAAGAATACAGAACAGGACAGGCCTTGTTAAGACATATGGCTGTCTTATTTTAACCATGCAATCATTAATAAATCTAGTGTTTGTAATGTTTACTAAATGAGCAGATTTTTTGCCACCTGTTGTGGCACATCACAGTACAGTGCAATTTTCATGGCAGAGGCAACTGACATGATTTCAATAACAGAAGGTTGTTAGTTTAATGGAGATGTCATTTTGCAGCCAAACTGAGGTTTGGTGAGGACGTGGCCTGTCAGCTCATTGTCGACAGCTTTGTTCAGGTCACCAGGTGGAGGATAATCTGTGCTTGTTCACAGTGAACTGGGCCTGGCCACGGACCCAGACTGGAAGAGTTCAAAGAGTAATATGGACTTTGCCTTTTCTCTGAACCCCAAAAGCCCACTTTCCCTCCCTTACTGAGCACAATGAGTCATTGTCCTGGACTCAAACATAGTGCCAGACAGCACTGCTCATCTCTCACTGAAGGCCTGACAAAATATTTTGCAACAGAAGCCCCTCAGTTGAAGACCTTAATGGTCACACAATGAAGCTGTGAATTATTTTTGCTGGCTGTTGGATCTGGCACTTTCTAGCAATTTGTTTTCTCCAGAGTGACTCAGAGAGAGACTCTGTACTTCAGGGGTGGCTGGTATAAATAGGTTAGCAGGGCTAAGCACACACAAGCCCCCACTAATTGTTTAAAAAAAACAATTTAAGGTGTTATTTTTGTAATCCACCAGACTGTTTGCTCTCAACGAATATCTTAAAGTGGGTTATTTTGGACTTTTGTGGAATCAAGCACAACAGTACCACCAGCAATTGTTGGCATGAAGACTCGAGGATGCAGCTGATCCCTTTCTAGACTAGACTGTAGATTCATGCAGCTTATAAGTGACAGCCATGTCAAGTTATTATACAAAGTAAAACCCCCCGTAGGTTTGATTTCCATTTGAGCTGATACATTTCAGCCCATTTCTCTGGCACATCTGTATCACATCATCAGCAGTCTTTGAGAAGGCACATGTGAAATAGTCATGGCTGTAATGAACACAAGCTTATTTATTCTATTATCATTTTTTCACCCAAAATGCCTTTGGAGGAGAACATAAAAGTAGATAGACTAAAAACTCATTACACAAACAGTACATATTACACAAAAGAACTTATGACAGAACTGTTTAGTGTTTTTTTACTTACCCAGAATCATGGCATGAAGCCAGACAGCTTGACTGAAACTTTTAACAAAATTTTTAATTCCACAATGCAGCTGTCTAATCTGCCTGTGTGTGTAAAATAATTTGCTTTGCATAATTCTTATTATGTCATAAATGAGACCTTATAATGCAGTGCTCAATCCTAATACTTTGGTTTCCAAGATACTGATAGATGTTAGATTTTAGCATTTTACACTCTTCTCAGAGTGTATATTTAATGCAGTGTGTTTAATTCATATATTAGTAAAAATATTCAAGAATGAAATGTCTCTACCCTAATGCCTGAAAAGGAATCCAATATTGCACATTTTATACCTGTGTTATATCTAGTTTGGAATGTTTGGAACATTCTACCACATTTCCCACAGAATTCAACACTTGCTGCTGGAGCACAAATTTGATTTTAAGCATTGCCATCTTTGGCATCTGCATGGTCCTTTTATCGTTGGATGGAGGTTGGTTTTGAATTCCTTCTAAATAGCATTTGGCCAATTCCGCTATGCATGCTTAGTCTTGGCTTTGGCAATTTGAACAGCTGGGGGCAGTCAGTGGGTATAAATCAAGCAGAAGGGTCAGTTCTCTGTGTGAGTGTCCCTGCTCCGGCTTACTACCAGTATTACAGCCATGTTAAAACCTTAAATCCACAAGTAGAAAGGTTTTTAATTGCACCTTATCATCTGAGTGTGGGAAATGTGTTTTAAAACATTACTGCAGAAATGGAACTAGTTGATTATCTTGATTAGATCTCATACAGATGAGATAAACATGTCAAAGATGTGCTCATGAGGAAGGAATAAATAATCTGTACAACAATATTATTAGTCCTGTGCCTGCATGAAAGCTCAACACAGTCACTAAATCACCACACAAGCTGCTTATTGTCTTCATGCCATAAAAATGAATTTCCATTTGGTAAGACATTCACCAGCAGCAGACTTAACAATAGTGACATTGCTGCTGCTATAGCAATGATAAAGACAGGAAAACTAAAGGTGAAAAAACAAAATGTGTGACATCTTCACTTGCTGTTTTATCCTGGTCAGGATTGCACTGGAGCCTGGAGTTGGGAGGACACATTGGATAGGATGCCGGTCCTCCAAAGAACACCATACACACACTCATTCATACCTAGGAGCAATTATATCTAACTAATCCAACTACTGGTGTTTTTGTGAGTAGGGAACTCAGAGGAAACCCACCTACACTGTAACCCAAGCTCAGGACAGAACCAGGGACCCTGCTGGTGTGAGGCAACAATGCTATACACTATGCCAATCTACTGCCCAATTAAGCTCCTCAATTGTTTAAATAGAATATATTTTCTGACAAAACCTCTTCAGGGCCCTCTTGAACATAATTCACATGTCAAATACACATGTGGGTTTTAGACACACCTTTTTCTTACGTGTTGTGTCTTTATTTTCTCATGATTTTCTTACACGGTTAATTTATTTTTGTTCATTTTTTATGGGGCATGGGGTTTTATTTTTCAGATGTGATTCTTCTTCACACATGATCCCATGTGGTTACTTGAATTTACATGCAATTTCATGGCATAACACAATTAAATGCACCTACACATAAGATCACATATGACCCACATAATCAAATGCAAAAATGTTATCCTTAAGGGTAGAAACACACTTTGTAACTGATGTGTTTGCTTTTATAGCTGATGAAGGTGTTCAAGGAACCATCAAATGAATGCCATCAAAATACTCCCAAAATCTTTTAAGAGTGCTGTTTTGGTTATGCTTTCTAGTTCTGCTTCATTAAGTTGGGCCCTGATCATTTCAGCTGTTGATCAGATTGATGCCAAGGAAGTACAGACAGTAGCAAATATTTGGTTGAATATGTATATAAAAGTGGTTCAGTTAAGTTAGTGGCTTAATTGAACTAAAATCAGTCAAATTCGTTTGTTTATCCTCTGCCAGGTAAAGCACAGAAAATCAGCCCACAGTTATTATGATGAATGGATTATGATGAATGGACATCCCACTCACAGTGACACATTGATGAATGAGAACTGAAGTGTTTAACGTGCAATCAGAACTTGCATACACATTGTTTGATGATATTCATAAAACATCTAAAAACTTCACTTCTTGATCCAAAATGGTAAACTACCTTGGCCTCCTGATTTGCAAAGATTATTCCAGATGTGGAGATCCAACACCTTCCCATGCACAACCCCAAAATAGCCTGTGACACTGCACTCTCAGAATCAGAAAAGAAGTATGATAGGCTCCCACATTTCCGAGCCATGTCATACAAATTTTCCAATTTGGACAGAGAGAAATCTTCCTCAAGCCAAATGAGATTATATTACACAGTCAGAATAGCATGTTTAAAAAAATCTGTTTTCACTCAGTACAACAATGCTTTCCTTTACAGATTGCACAGAATGAGAGGCAGATTTTAGGAATTAATCATAACAACATAAATTGTAATAATAGTCATTTATTACTGTTTCATTACAAAACACTTATTTTATTAGTATTTTATTAGCACTTTGTTGGTGTTAAAAATAACTGCTGTCAAGAATAAAACAAGCATTCTGGAGTAAATAAGTTAAATTTTATAGATTTATTGTTTTTGTCAGTTTATGTAATGGAGAGAATTGTCTAAAGAGAGAAAAAGGAGAGACTGGGGAGGCTGGTTTATAGCTACAAATAATACCTGATAAGAGGCATTAATTTAATTTGTTGATGTTCCCCAACATTAAACATTACTCTAAATGGAGAAAAACTATGATGTTCTTTACAAATTGTGAGTATTGACAAACTGCAGTGATATAAGAGGAATGTAACACATCCTGTTAAAGTAAATATAGGAATATAAGACTTGAATATAGGAATATAACAGAAAAATAATAAACTTCATGGTGGTCACAGTACCAGAAAGGTTTGTGTTGGGCTGCATGAACCCTGTCATTGATTATTATTATTATTTTGATTACTTAACTACAAAAGGTTAGATTAACAGAATAAAGTAATTATGTTAAAGGCACATTAATACAATTAATTACCTGTAATTATTGTGAAACATAATAAAATACCCAAGAACTACAGATACACTACAGGTGCTAGTTTAAGTTTAGATACACTAAGGCAAGATGTTATGTTTTATATAACATATTTATATTTTATGTTATATTTTGATTAAAAATTATATTGTAGTACATTCTGCTGCACTAATACAGTACACTTTCATATTTAGTGGCTTTGCAGATAGCCTGAGGTCAGTTTGAATTTAATAATGTAGATTCATTTGATATATTTTTAAAAATGCCTATTGATTTATTCCACCTGGGCTGAAAAATGCATTCCACATCTGTGCAGCTAGGCAGAAGGAACAGAGTTGAGCTGAACACATACACTGGGCAAAACCAGGGAATGGAGCAAAACAAGGGAAAGCTTGAATGGATACAATGAGGTCTTCTAGGTTATTTAAAATGATACTTCATGACAGGCCTGTTTTTGATGTATTGCTGTTTTGATTTTTAATTTCTAATTTAGACTCACCCGCTTGACCTGTGTGCAATCTCATCTTTGAAAACAAACCTGGAAACAGTTAATCACGCTTGCACACTACAATGCCAAGTCACAAGCACTTTGAAGTAGCCCAGCTTATTTTTCCGACGATAGCCATGCAATTGAGCAACAGATTTTCTCCGAGACACAGAGGCACCTCGTGTTTCAAACAACAGTAATGAGTGATCCAGAGCAGGCACCTCATGCAGGATTTTTCCCATGTGAGTCTTTACTTGACATAACTATTTAACTACTTTCACATGCCATTTTAGTGCATAACATGGTCAAATGCACCTGTTCACATGTTATTTCGTATGAACCACACAGAAACGTGAAACGTTTGTGAGACATTCTACAAAACGAGTGCCATTTCCGTCCACAACATTTTTTGAAATGCATGAGCACAAAAAATATGTTTGTTTCCTAAGCTTAAAAAAAGAGTAACATCTTATATTTAAACATTTGTCTGTATCGGCCAACACATTTGCATCTAAAATATCACTATAAATGTTATATTTTTATCAAATCTTATTTTTATAAATTATTTTCAGGATTGTGTGTCTCACTCACTCATCCCCGATGATACTGATACTGATATTTCATTTAATTAATTGCATATATGCTGGGTCAGGAAATTGGGTCACATGGAGAACTGTAGCCATTTTGTGATGAAATGTAACACTCCGTCACATGTTTTATTGTGACGTAATGGTAAGGGATGTGATGGTGTGGTACTGGTTTCCATTTTAATAAGAAAATTAGCTGAACTGGAGCTTATACCAATGTATAGATTAAATGTCTGCTTTCAGTAGTAAACCTCAGTAGGATGTGTGTTGCAAGATTAAGACTCCCTAGCTTTTCACTCAGTGTTTTTCACTTAGTCCCTCACTCAATCACTCACTACTTCTTTTACCCATTTACTCAATCTCAGACTATCTATTTCTATCACATTTTCTTTCACTCTCTTTCATTCACTCACTTCTATTTACATTTATGGAATTTGGCAGACACCCTTATCCAGAGTGACTTACATTTATCTCATTTATACAACTGAGCAGTTGTAGGTTAAGGACCTTGCTCAGGAGCCCAGCAGTGGCAGCTTGGTGATGCTGGGATTTGAACTCATGACCTTCCAATCAGTAATCCAATGTTTCCACTGAGCTATCACTGTCCTATCTCACTTACCATCTCACTCACAATCTCTTTCACCATCTTTCACTCACTCACTCACTCACTCTTTGAAAGACAGTGAGAGAAAGATAAGTGAAAGAGACAGTGAGTGAAAATGATAGTAGTGAGTGAGGGAAGGACTGAAAGAGAATGAAAGCAATAGAGTGACTGAGATTTGCATGAGTGAAAGCGTGAGGGAGTGAGTAAATGAGTGAAACATAATGAGTGAATGATACAGATGGTGAAAGAGAGCGAGTGAGTGAATGAGATAGTCAGTGAGTGTAGTAGATGTAATAGAGTTAGGCCCGGGAAATACAATACAATGTATGTATTCTGTGTGTTTCAAATTGTTCATTGTAGCTGACTAAACAAGTTATTTTAGGACCAAGGTGTCATGGTTGGAAAGCAGATAGATTGTCTATTGTCCAGATGGCAAGTGATAGGATCTTGGGCAATGAATAAGGGTGGCAAACAAAGATATCAGAGGCAGCACAGTTTATTCTGTGCTAAACTAGAGGCTATAAGCTTCTTGTATAAAACCCATTCCAGAAAACGTTGCACTTTCTAAAAATGCAATAAAAACTAAAAACTGTAATTTGTTAAATTGCTTGAACTTTTATTTAACTGATAAAAGTACAGGGAAAACATTTTAAGTGTTTTCTCTGACAAATCTAATTGTATTAAAGAAAATTAGAACATGAAACCTGCAACACATTCAAAAAAAATTTTATATCTTCAATTCATTTTTTGAGCGTGCGGGAGGCAGTTAGTTCATTACTGAAAACACTTAAACTCTTTTCTTTGTCCAGTTTTCTGTTAAATAAAGGCTCAAGTCAATTAACAAATGACATTTCAATTTTTATTGCATTTTTAGAAAATGTCCCAACTTTTCTGGATATGAGGTTTACACTTAGCATCAACATTGTAACTCCAGTACAAGACCCAGGAGTCTGGGTGATTAACTACATTTGGTGTACATTTCAGTTTTGGCTGAAGTGTTCTTTTAAAGCCGTATTAACCTTTCATAATCGCTGACTAAACTCTATAAAAATAAAGTTTAGTGACTGCCAGGAAGAAACAAAGGTAGGGGGAAAGTTCTGGTTGAGATGAAAAGCTCAAATTTACGTACATGGCAGCAGATCAGAGAGGCTTCAATGTATATTTCCAACGCCATGCCATCCCAAACTTTTGTCAGTTTTGTTTTAATAAATCACAAACCTCTGAAATGAGGCCAAGAACTGTGCCAGAGACTGACGTTAAGTAGAAATGTGAAAAAAAGCTTTGGCAAGCACAAATTCTGCAAAAAGCTAACAGAAAAGCAAGCTTACTGAACTAATTATATCATCTTTAGGAACTACCCATGGCACAAAAATTCTAAAGAAAAGAACTGAAGAAGTGAACATGAAATGGACAGTGAGTATTGGCGTGATTAGAAATAGAAGACACAGTGGGACAAAGTAAAGTTTATTGTTTATGGTAAAGTTTAATACTTTTAATATTTGATATTTAGGATGACAAAGAATGTCACTCAGTGATCACTGATGGATTACACCGATCAGCCAGAACATTAAAACCACCTCCTTGTATCTACACACTGCCCATTTTATCAGCTCCACTGACCATTCAGGCACACTTGGTAGTTTCACAGATAGACTATAGACCATCTGTTTTTCTACAGACTGTGGTACCCCCCCTTTTATACTGTTTTTCAGTGGTCAGGACCCCCACAGAGCAGGTATTATTTGGGTGGTGGATGATTGTCAGCACTGCAGTGACCTTGATGTGGTGGTGTGTTAGTGTGTGTTGTGCTGGTATGATTGGATCAGACACTGCAGTGCTGCTGAAGTTCCTAAACACTGTGTCCACTCACTGTCCACTCTATTACACATACCTACCTAGTTGCTCCACCTTGTAGATGTAAAGCCAGAGACAATAACTCATCTGTTACTGCACAGTTTGTGTAAATCATCTTCTAGTCCTTCATCAATGGTCACGGGATGCTACCCACAGCACACTGTTGGCTGGATATTTTTAGTTGGTGGACTATTCTCAGTCCTGCATTGACACTGAGGGGTTTAAAAACCTTCAGCGGCACTGCAGTGTCTGATCCAATGGTACCAGAAAAACACACAACAACACACCACCACCACATCAGGGTCACTGTAGTGCTAACAATCATCCACCACACAAATAATACCTGCTCTGTGGTGGTCCTGTGGGGGTCCTGACCACTGAAGAAAGGCATAAAATGGGGTTAACAAATTCTGCAGAAAAACTTATTGACAAGAATCTCTATCTGTAAAACTACAAAGTGCACCTGGAGCCGGTGAAATGGTTTTAATGTCATGGCCGATCATTGTATGTTAGAATAATCCAGGATGAATATCTTTCACATATAGGCATCTCAAAACATATTCCCAGCATTTCATTGGTTTCCTCTAAGAAAGGACAACCAAAACAACTGGTAAGCTTTACAGGGACACCTACTGGTTTGTTATTGTATTGAAAACTTGTACAATAAATATCCAGTCAAAAGAGCATTGAAAGATCACAGCAGTACAGAAAACCCCACAAAAGTAGTTCATTTCTTTTGAAAAAAGCCCATGATCGATGCTTGTTTCGTCACTTTATTTGCAGCAGCAAGAGACTTCTTCTGACTTTTCTCTTTGACCTTTTTCTCCTCATCCATCCTTGAGAGTGGCTGCTTGAGTGAGCTTGATTCATCAGAAAGCTGAGTAGCTGTCACGGATTCATCTTCACTCTCAGAGTAAGATTCACTCTCGTAGCCTTTCTCTGTCACTAAGTTAAAAACAGATGGAAACCCAATTATACCACAGCAGTTGAATTCTGACTGGTCATAAATGTGTTGATTTATTGTCTGTAACAGCAGATCTGACATACGGGCTGCTTTAACCTAAGATTTTCCATCATTTACCAAACTTTGAAAAGCATTGATTGAAAATGTCCATTAATCATTTTCACAGATATAAAATAAGGCAATTAATCCATCCATTTCATTTGATTTGTCCTCTGCCATAGCCATAGAACATCAAAACTGCTCTAGCCTTGCTTTACCAGCAGAAAAACGCGCTTCATGCTCTCATTTAGCACCACTGCCCATGTTGGAAATGCACACTTCCAAGTTTTTAGGAATGCAGATGAGCATGTACAAGCCTTTCAAAACCTGTGAGGTGGCAAACAATGGCATATACCTCACAATCGCTGCACAAATAATTCATGCAAATATCCATACTTGAGGTTTGTGTCATTTTGCACTCATTTTCTTGTGAAAAAGAAATGGCTTTGTGCTATTCAGTGGGACACGCAAGCATTTTAAGAGGTAGCACATACTGTATGTCCGTAGCCAACATTTCAACAGGCAGGACATACAGGGGTTAGACAATGAAACTGAAACACCTGTCATTTTAGACCAGAATAATTTATTAGTATGGTGTAGGGCCTCC
>JAOVVG010000020.1:15012009-15024556 GCA_028566375.1 Leptodoras nelsoni
AGAATGGCTTAAAATCCCTCTGACCACTGTGCAGGACTTGTATATGTCATTCCCAAGACGAATTGACGCTGTATTGGACGCAAAAGGAGGTTTACTAATAAATACTAATAATACTAATAAATTATTGTGGTCTAAAATGACAGGTGTTTCAGTTTCATTGTCTAACCCTTGTAGTTCACTGTTTTGAGAAGGAAAATATACATCGCTCAGCACAGTAAGCTAACAGAGAATGAACATTGGGGGCATCCATATTTTATTCCCTCTTTGTAAAATGACATAATGCTTTGTTCTGAGTGCCCATTTCCAAAACTAACCCCAGTTCCAACCTGTGTTGACAGAAAAGAGTGAGCGAGTCCTGGAGTGTCTTTAAACTGAAGAAAATGAATGAAAAATGCTTTTTTCTGCAGGATATAGTAGAACATGTCAGTGCAGACCTGATATACTACCTGCTTGCCTGATATTACTACTGCTTATTTTCGAGTTCAATTCAGAATTGTTCCATAGCTACCCCTGCCTGGGAGTACAAACAGCAACATTGGCCATGCTCTCAGGGTGAGAGGGGTTACATACTCAACACTAAATGCAGAGATTGATACAACAGCAGGAAAGCCTGGAGTGACATCATGCTGCAAGCAGTATAATGCATAAACCTGTCTGTCATGGGCATTTGTGAGCTCATGCATAGAGATTGGTGGGAAACATTTCCTCCAAGTGTGTCGCTTTTGCATGAGGAGCAGCTTGAAAAGGTGTGGTGGCTGGTGTCTCTCTCCCTGATTGGTAGCTGTTGTGTGATATGTGGGAAAGCCTGATAAAATTCTATGATTCCATTAATAATATAAAAATCAATTATTATTGCTATTGTTTTTACCTTATTTAATGGAACTGGGGGATAGTGGATGAAATCATTACTGAAGCACACAAGAACACTGCATATTTAAACTTCTAAAGTGGGATTCATGGACATATTAGCACTTTACTGCAGTGTAAAGGTGAAGCAAGGTTCCAGCACTATGTTCCAAAGGGCTACACAGCCCAATGTGGGAGTCGATGAATCCCAGAATGCAACGGACACTTTAATGGAATTGGAAAGCACACTATAATGGAATGGAATTGACTAAAGGTGAAAGGTCAATTTATCCTCACTGTTCTGTCAGAATATTCTGTAACAAACACCAAAGTAAGATGAGCTTCTCATGTGACTCCCAACTCTCCAAACACACACAAAGAGAGAGAAAATCCCAAATGGAGATGACACAAGAGTGAAAATATTTTGAATCACTTTGAATCACTTTGGAGTTAAAAAGAGCTGTGGGCTTAACCTCTGGCCTCTATGAGGTCATCGTTAGTGAATAACACACACAAACATACATGCATACACACTCCCTGTGGAGCAGTGTAGTTTAGTTTAGCAGCTGGCGCTTTATTGTAGTGGTAAATGTTTAAACAGCAGGAAAGCCCGGAGTGACATCACGCTACAGGCAGTATAACGTATAAACCCGTCTGTCTGACTGACCGACTGTCTGTCATTTGCCTATCTAGCACTTTGTAAAAGCATCTGTAAGGAATCAACACAAAACAAACTTAAAACCAAAGTAAGACAACATCTTAATCAGAGACACCGCTTATCTCAAAGACTGATATTTTTTATGAATAAAATTATGAATGAATTGAAAGTCATCTGTAAGTGTAGCAGATGGGTGTTCAGTCAGCTTATCCTCCCAACTCGAGACAGCATCAAATGAACAAAAACACTATAGTTATAGTTTTATGAATTCAACAGCTCAGAACAGCAAACATCCAGCCAACATCAGCTAATTGTCAGCCAACATCCTGCACACAGTTTTTCTATATTATGATTTCATGACCTTGAATTAGTATAATGTCACTTTAATAGGTTCTGTGCACAATGAAAACCAGAGTGTGATATAAATATTAAGAAAATCCTAAATAATAGGATATGCTGGCTCAAGTGCTATTTAAGTAAGGGTGGAAGCTATGCTGTTAAATTAAACCAAATCTGGAGTGATTGATGTTATTAATTACAAATAGGACTGTTTATGCAGTAATACAGTACACAGGCAATTTACTAAAGTCCTATAAGATTTATTTCAAAGTGGGAACCCCACATTAGTTTTTTTTATTTCATTTGTAAAATGTCTCTTGCTTTTATGTTACATTATATTACATATGACAGCAAAGCTTTTATCCAAAGAGACTTACAAGTGAGGAACAACACTCAAGCTTCAGGACAGCAGGAGACCTTGGACTAAGGACAGAATTATAAATCTTATCAACAAGACAAAGTGCAAGGAGATAAGGAAAAGAAGTCCACAGTAAGTGTGAGTTAGGTGTGTTATGATGTTAGAGGTTTTGTCAGAGGAGTTGCTCTCAGAAGAGATGAGCCTTCAAGATATTCTATATTCAAGATACAGAGAGGGGCACCCCTGCTTGCATGTGCAAGAAGGAGCATATACTTGTACGATTGAGCTCAAATAAATGGGTGTAGTCCCAGAAGTCACTTTGTAGGCCAGCGTTAGGGACTTCGGGCGGCCATGGGTATGTCAATGTGAGTGACACATGCCCTTTTGGGTTGATCAAAAACCAGATGTGTGACCACATTCTGGACCATGTGTAAGAGTTACACTGTGCATGCTGGAAGACTGCCTAGAAGGGCATTACAGTAGCTGTGGTGACCAGGCCTGTATCAAAAATTGGGTAGCATACTGAGTCAGGAAAGGATTTTTCTTATGTTCTATAGTGCAAAGCGGCACTGATTTATCCCAGATCTATCCCTGATTTTCTGTGGGTTTTTTCAGCTGCTTTTACTCAAGAACAATCTGGAAAGCTCAGGCATATTCTACATGCAAGTGTTTTTAATAATCGGTATGGTGAACCCAGAAAATTTACTTAAGCAATTACATAACTTGACTCTGAATACTCCATAAATACTGCATAAATACTGACTTAAATTTTGGACAACTGAAAACCATTAACATTTCCCTGAACATCACTGAATATTTTACCAGTTGACCTGGAACTCAGTGGACATCTCTGACATACCTTCTAGTTACCAAAGCTTTGAATCACCCAGGTGTACAGAATGTATGCAGGAGAGTGCATGAACAAAACTGCTCTCATAGCTGCTGCATATGTGTTTGTGTGTGTGTGTGTGTTAATGTGTTTGTGTACCTGCGATGCCCTGCAGTAGTCCGCACACATTGAAGATGCTCTTCCTCATGATGCTCTGGAAGCAGATGGTGAAAATGGAGGTGAAGGCCACGGCGCTGAGCAGAAGGATTCCTGTTGCCAGAAAAATGGCCGCTGCCTTCCAGAATCCGCTCGCGATCTCATTGAATGTCAGTGCGTAAGGGCCACACATGACTCTGCCCACAAAGACACATCGCCCAAACAGCCCCAGTGTGGGGCGGTAGGCCTCACCGGATGCCTCTGGGGCAGAATCAGGCACGCGTGGGAACCCCACGAGCCAATCAGCGCTAAGGAAAGCAATGAGCTCACTGAAGGCTGCAGCAATACTGAGGAGCGTCCAGAGCATGGAGCGGCACGTCACAATCACATGGCACATGATGATGTCAGAGGTGGTGTATATGGGGGAGCCGGAGTGAAAGAGTGTACAGGGTCTGGATGGGGAGGCAGAGAAAAACCAAGGAAGTGCAGTAAAAAAAAATGGAGAGTGAACCAGCCACTCCAGTCCCAAATCACAACCTTGTATAATTCCTGTCTCCCTCTTTGTCTTCTTTCCTACGGATATAATAATTTTTGTTGTATTTCTTGCTGTTTTTCACTTTCTTTCCTTCTTCTGTCTCTCTTCCTTTTCTCCTACATCCTACTGGGGGAGTGAGATCATGGCCGCCTGTTTCTCCTACACAAACACAGACATACAGAGATGTTAGTTTCGGTTTAAAGTGTAAACGAAGACCGACTCATCATTTTGCAGGAAATTTGGTTTCATGAGTCACTTTTAAGAGTAAAAGTGAAAATGAAACAACATTTACTTTTGTTTTAAAGACCACTGATGTGACTGAACAATAACTGTAGATAACATAAGAGAGGTTGAAGGCAGGAATGTTTTAATATGTTTTAATAGCAGCAGACTGTGTTAAGTGACAATGATTTTCCAAAGTACTCTCGAACCCCATGTGGCCATGCCCATCACGATAGCATGACAGTTTCTCAAACAATACCGCCTGAGGGCTCGATGGTCACACACATTCAGCAGCGGTTTGTACCCTTGGCCTTTATGCACCAAGATTTCCCCTGACTCCCTGAATTCTTTCATGATATTATGAACTGCAGATGGTGAAAGACCTAAATTCTTTATAGTCTTGCACTGAGAAACATTGTGTTTGAACTGACTGACAATTCTCTCATGAAGTTGGGCACACAGTGGTGAACCACGTCCCATCCTTACTTGCAATGACTAAACCCTTGATGGATACTTTTTATACTAAATTTTACCAGTTTAACTTGTAATTTGTTTAACCTTATCTTGTCTTATTTTGCCTTTTGAGTGTGTTGCAGGTATCACTTTATATATATATATATATATATATATATATATATATATTTACAAAATTCTATTAGTTTTGTCAGTAAAAACACTGAAAATGTTTTAATTATATTTTTTTCTATATTCTCCATTTTTTTTGTTTTTATTGCATTTTTAGTCAGTGTCCCAACTTTTCTGGAAATGGGCTTTGTATTACACTCTAATGTTTGGAGGCAGCAACTGATGGACCCTTCACTCATTTAACACAGATGGAGTTTCAAGACCAGTTTCATCTAAATTTTCCAATTTCCAATTTCATTCACAATTATCCAGTCTGTAACGCACACACACACACACACACACACACACACACACACACACACACACATGCACACTTTCAAAATCTGACATGCACAGTAAGTGTGCTTGTGTGGGGGTGTAATTTAATTCCCTCCAACGTTGAGCACTGACTTGTCTGCAGCTGATAACAGTGTTTATGTTTGCCTCCAGAACAGACAGACAGACAGACACACACACACACACACACCCACACCCACAAACACAAAGAGATTAGGAGTCTCAGGTTTCCGTTAAACCTCTGTAATCTGTTTAAATCAGAACCGCAAAAAAATGTCATCCATCATCTATCATTCATTATCCCTATTTCGCTTCTTTTATTCCCTCTTTTAGTGTAGAGCTGCTGTGTGATAGGGTGTATTGGTTCAGTGTCAGGCCGGGTGCATGCTAGAGGATCTTAACTGCTTTTAAAAACGCCAGAGACCTCAGACATAAGGACAAATGTAACTGATTTTTAATATTTAATTTTAAGAACACACACCAGACGATTCAGTCTAAACAATCTCAGAGTGGCGATTTCAGGGAGAGACTTGCATGATCAAACGTTACCTCAGAGCAAAACAAACAGGGACATAGTCAACTAGTTGCACTTGTGTGTGCTACGATTTGAACTGAAAAAATAAAAACAAGAGAAAAACCCTGTAGATAAAGACCTGACTGAGAGAACGGAATCAGCATGGCTTATAGGTTTGCAGCACAAACTGGAGGTCAGCTGGAATATAGTTTTTCTTGTTGGTCTCAGACTGGCTTAGTGCAAGCTAATGTTATTGTTATTTGTACATACTCTTCTACAAAAAATACACAACATCACATTGGCTGTGATAGTATAGTGTTAGCATAAGTGTATGGTTGGTATGTGTGTGCTAATGTAGTGTTTCTGTGGGCTAGCGTGGTGTATTATTGAGGTTCAAAGCTGTCTTCTCTTTCTCCTCCTGTCTATGTTTTTCTCCTTTTCCTTTGGCCTTCCTCTAGCCTTCCTCTCTTTTTGCTCTGTCCTTGCTTTTCTCTTCACCTCTTTTTCTATCTGTGTGCAGGTCAGTGTGTCAGATCCGCACTGGGATGGAAAAAAGCAGAACAGAGACCAGATATAATTAAACGCAAGCACACACAAACACACACTCCACATGTTTGTACTGCTATACTTCAGAGGACTTCCCACTGACATAATTATTACTGCAGCTAATTAATGCTAACCCTAACTCTAACCTCTGTATTGAAAACACACCTTTATTTATTTATTTTTGTTAAAATCTACAACAAATTGGGATTTCTTATGGTACCAGCTAAATGTCCCCACAAGGTCAGAAATATCAGATATTCCTATCTTGTAGAGACATTTGTCCCCACAAAGACATAGAATCATGATATACATACATACATACACACACACACACACACACACACACACACAGAGAGAGAGAGAGAGAGAAAGAGAGAGAGAGAGCTGTAGATTACAGGTTTCTTATGCAGGAAGGGTGGAAATCAGATCTGTGTGTGTTGGTGTGTGTGTGTTCTGGAGGACAGTGGAGATTTTTCTGGTGTTTTCTCAGCTGGGGCAGAGACTGTACAAAATGTAGAAGTTTATCAGAAGTGTCTATCACACCTGCGGTGTGTGTGTGTGTGTGTGAGAGAGAGAGAGAGACAGAGAGAGAGAGATGTGTCCAATAAAGCTCATTTAATTGAATTGATGACATGAATGATGGACAGACACCAACACATTACCCATCCATTCTTAAATCTATTCTTCTATCCATTTTTCATTCATCCATCTCTCATCTATCTACTCACACACATTTTCATCCTGCTTCTCAATTCATCCATCCATTACTAAATGTATGTGTTGTACTGATTCCCACAGCTGCAGTTATCTGTGTGTGTGTGTGTGTGTGTGTGTGAGTGTGTCTGTGTGTGAGAGAGAGAGAGAGACCCACATGTCCAGGTGGCATCTGGAAAATGCAGGACACCCATCAAAACAGGACAACGGAAAGTCTCTCACACACACAGACACACACACACACATACAGGAAGTCGCATCGTTGTAGGAAACCATAACAATACACTGAGCCTGGATACACTAAATATATGCGCGCGCACACACACACACACACACACACACACACACACACTGCAGGAGAGCTGAGAGGGGGGTCACTGTAGGACCAACTGACTGCTTTTAGGATTCGGTACACAGTTAGGAGAGATGTTTATGTGTAGGATTTTATATAAAGTATATTGTAGAGTGAGTCATGTGAAAGCCTTAAAAGTGTAACATGAAAGGAATGATTTTTTTTTCTAGAGGAAGTTCTTCATTTGATCTTTGTACATGTAGTGAAATGAAGAAACCTGCACCATGGGGTTTGTGACCTCTCTAAATTGTACATTAAGCACAAATTCCTGCAGGTTTTGTAAAATTTGTAACACAAACTAAACTTACTATGTGACGATTTTGCGAGTTGTTTTATTACACATGAAGTCTGTACTGAGCCCCTGCCCCCCGCCCCCACTCTAGAGATTGTCACTGGCCCTGCCCCCTCTGCACCCTGAAGATTTACTGTTTTGGTCTAAATGTATTAGGTCTAATCCATTATTAATTCATGTCATGGTTATGTAAACTGTGCTTCAGTATCACAGAGTTATAAAAAACCTGTCTTTACTAATCTACAGATTCAGTAATGTACAGATGTGCAGCTTTACATATGTTAAGATTAATGTACAGATTAACAAATGTAGATTTACTAATGCACTGCTTTATTAAAGTACAAATTCTCTAATCTATATACTGCTTCTTAATGTACAGGTTTAATGCTGTGCAGATTCATGTGCAGGTTTAGTATATGTATACATTTACTAACGTATAGATAGACTAACGTACAGATTCACTAATGTGCAGGTTTAGTAATGTATAGATTTACTAATGTATAGCTAGACTAATGTACAGATTCACTAATGTGCAGGTTTAGTAATGTATAGATGTACTAATGTATAGGTAGACTAATGTACAGATTCACTAATGTGCAGGTTTAGTAATGTATAGATGTACTAATGTATAGATAGACTAATGTACAGATTCACTAATGTGCAGGTTTAGTAATGTATAGATGTATGAATGTATAGATAGTCTAATGTACAGATTCATTAATGCACAGGTTTAGTAATGTATAGATTTACTAATGTATAGATAGATTAATGTACAGATTCACTAATGTGCAGGTTTAGTAATGTATAGATGTACTAATGTATAGACAGACTAATGTACAGATTCACTAATGCGCAGGTTTAGTAATGTATAGATGTAGTAATGTATAGATAGACTAATGTACAGATTCACTAATGTGCAGGTTTAATAATGTATAGATTTACTAATGTATAGATACACTAACGTGCAGATTCACTAATGCGCAGGTTTAGTCATGTATAGATGTACTAATGTATAGATAGACTAACATACAGATTCACTAATGCTCAAGTTTAGTAATGTATAGATTTACTAATGTACAGATAAACTAATGTACAGCTTCAGTAATGCTCAAGTTTAGTATAGATTTACTAATGTATAGATAGACTAACGTACATATTCACTAATGCGCAGGTTTAGTAATGTATAGATTTACTAATGTATAGATAGACTAATGTAAAGATTCACTAATGTGCAGGTTTAGTAATGTATAGATAGACTAATGTACAGATTCACTAATGCTCAAGTTTAGTAATGTATAGATTTACTAATGTACCGATAAACTAATGTACAGATTCAGTAATGCTCAAGTTTAGTATAGATTTACTAATGTATAGATAGACTAATGTACAGATTCACTAATGTGCAGGTTTAGTAATGTATATATTTACTAATGTATAGATAGACTAATGTACAGATTCACTAATGCGCAGGTTTAGTAATGTATAGATTTACTAGTGTATAGATTTATTAATGCAAAGATTCACTAATATACAAATACCAAATACTACATCACTTACTAAAATACTACACTACACCCTATAAAACTACACATTTAAATACTAAACTACTTCTAAAATACTACACTATTCCCTAAAACAGAGCACCACAACCTTATACACTTCACCAAAACCTAAAATACTACGCTACATCCTAAAACACTAAACCACACTCTGCATAACATCCTAAAATCCTACTAGATCCTGAAATGCAACACTACATTGTATATACTACATTACACCCTGCTACATTGCATCCTAAAATATTGCACTACATCCAGAAAATACTACACTGTAGCTGAATATACTACACTACACCATAAAGTATTACACATACTACATACTATACATACTATATCATCTATATCATGGCACATCCCACTATAGTGGTACTACACACTACTGTAGCACACTAGAAACTATTATAGTTATATATTATACACTAGCACAGTGCACTACACACTACAATAACACACTACACACTCACACTACACACTACTATAGTTCACAATACCAATGTACCCTATGATAACACACTACACAAACACACTAAACACTTCTATAGTTCACAATCTCAATGTACACTATGATAAAAGACTACACAATCACACTACACGCTACTATAGCGCACTACACAGTCCCATCACACTCTACCATAACATACTACACAATCACACTATACACTCTTACTACATTACTTCTCTTACTACACACTACCATAACACAATACACTAAGAGCCTTCAATGGGCTTCATGCACTGAGAGCCAAAAGACAAATCAAACAATATAAAATGAAATCAAAGTCAAATCAAACATCAAGGAAGATCAAAGTGAAAGCAACTGATCAAATTCCCTGATCAATCAGAAGTCTGACCTGTTCAGCGCGTGCCTCCTGTGTCCATATCCAACTCACGACCACACGCTCCCTCACACACTCACACACACATTGACTGAGAAAATCCCCCACTGCACTGTATACTCCCCCAACTCCACCCCCTCCACGTCACCAAGGCAACCCCCATACCAGACCCCGCCCCCACATCCATCAAAATCCTACACTCTTAGCAGGAAAGTCCATTCTTCAGCTCTGAATACAGGCTACACACAAACCAGAACTCTCACTCTGCCTGTCTCACTCTCCCTGTCTCACTCTCTTTCTGTTTAACGTGATCAGTGGGCTGTCCCTTAATCCTTGGTCCCAATTCTACCGCCTTTGTTTCAAATCCTTTCAGACTGACCAGGAAACGACAGCTGGATTTGGAGTGTGTGTGTGTCTGTGTGTTGGTTCAGCTCTACCTGCAGATATACTCACAGACAAATTACAAATGCAGACACTCAGGAAGTTTCCATACTGTCATGACTGGCAGCTTAACAGGGAAAATACAAAGAGGAAACACACACACATGCACTCAAACCAGACTGCCTGCTGTGAGTTTGTGAGAGTTACAGCCTTGCTAAAGCTGATTCTTAACTCTTAAAATCAATGGCTCCATGCCAAAACTCCACGTTTACACTAAAGAGTAAAAGAAGAGTCTTGATGTAATGTTAAACCTCTTCACTGTATTAAGTAAAGTGCTTAATTAAACACTGAATAAAATATAGTAGAAAATAATAGAAGAGATTTAGGTATAGTATTGAAAACACATAGTGTTAGGTATTTTAAAGATACAGGTGAAAAAGAAAACAGACATGAGATCCACAGTGAAGCCTGGAAATCTTAGATTCCTCAGTATGATGACTCTTCTGACCCACCACCCCAATTAACCCCCTGTTACCCCAAACCCACCCCTGGGGGCAGATGTGATGGCAGGGGGGAAAGCGTAAAAGTGTTACTTCTGCACAATAATAGCAGCTCTGTGTGATAGAGCCAGTATCCTCTTACAGCAGTGTGAACTGAGACAATGTGGGGGGAGGACCCCCCCCACCACACACACACACACACACACACAAATACTACACTATATCCTAAAATACTACACTACAACTAAAATACTACACCCTAGCATGCTACACCATACCATTACAACTCTACAGTACATCATAAAACACTACAGTACAACCTAGAATATATATATAAAAATGCTTGTTTGTTTGTTTATTTATATTTAACATCATTTTAGCATTATTGACCATACATGACAAACACAAGGTTACAAGGTTTTTTTATCAGTACAGAAGTTCAACTTTCAAACATAGTCATAGGGCAATTTTGTATGTCCAATTCATCTAACTTGCATGTCTTTGGACTGTGGGAGGAAACTGGAGTACCTGGAGTAAACCCATGCAGACATGGGGAGGACATGCAGACTCCACAAAGGACCCAGACCGATCCCACCTGGGGACCAAACACAGGACCTTCTTTTGTGAGGCAACAGTGCTACCCACCGAGTCACTGTGCTGCCCCTTTAAGATATTAAACTACATCCTAAAATACTACACTAGATCATAAAGTACTACACTATAACTAAAATAGTACACCCTACCCATACTACACCATACACTAAAACTGTACACTACATCATAAAATACTACACTACACCCTACAATACTAAACTACATCCTAAAGTACTACACTATACCCTATCTATAATACTTCACCACACTTTTAAATACGACCTAAAACACTATACTACCTCCTAGACTACTACACTAGACCCTAAATTAGGGGTTTCAAACTCTATCCACAAAGGGCCGTATGGGTGCAGGTTTTCCTTCCAACCAAGTAGAAGCCTCACACTATTGAAAGTCAAGATTGATCCACTGATTAGATTCATTGGTTAAACACAGGTGGAATGAGGTGTGGCTTCTGCTTGGTTGGAAGGAAAACCTGCACCCACACAGCCCTTTGTGGATTGAGTTTGAGACCCCTGCCCTAAATATTACACCACACCCAAAAATACTACAATACATCCCAAAACACTAAACTACATCCTAAGGTACTGCACCCCGTAATACCCTGTAATACTTCACCACACATTTAATAATACACTACAACCTAAAATACCACACTGCAACCTAAACCACTACACTACCACCTAGAGTACTACAACATGCCTTTGAATATTACACCACACCCTAAAATACTACAACATAACCTAAAATACTACACCCTCACCTACTACACCATAGATCAAAATTCTACACTACACCCTAAAATATTACACTACATCCTAATACTACACACTACACCCTAAAACACTAAACTACATATCCTAAAGTGCTGCACTACACCCTAAAATACTTCAGCACATGTTAAACACTACACTACAACCTAAAATACTAAACTACATATCCTAAGTATACCCTGTGATACTTCACCACACTTTTAAATATTACACAACAACCTAAAATACTAAACTACACCCTGAAACAGTACAATACCTCATAAAGTACTATACTACACCCTAAAATATTACACCACACCCTAAAATACTACAATACAACTACACATCACCCTAAAATACCACACCCTAACATACTACACCATACACCAAAATTCTGTGCTAGACCATAAAATACTATACTACACTAAAATGCTATACAACTTCCTAATACTACACATTACATCCTAAAATTGTAAACTACATCCTAAAGCTCCTCTCTATAATTCCCCTGTTATATCATATTTATATCATATTTGCCATGTACAGGTGTTAGACAATGAAACTGAAACACCTATCATTTTAGTGTGGGAGGTTTCATGGCTAAATTGGACCAGCCTGGTGGCCA
>JAOVVG010000020.1:15070913-15086547 GCA_028566375.1 Leptodoras nelsoni
TCTAGGGTTGTTCCTGCCTTGCGCCCTATGCTGCCAGCTAGGCACCGGCTCCCCCGTGACCCTGAAAAGGAATAAGCAGTCAAGAAGATGAATGAATGAATGAATAGTTTTACTAGTTCTTAGGTGTCATCTGGTTTCCAGATAAATATTAATTTACAGTGTTCTTGGAAATGCAAACCATTCTGCTGGAAACTGTGAATACAGTTGTGGCCAAAAGTTTTGAGATTGACACAAATTTTGGTTTGCTGCTTCAGTTTTTATGGTGACAATTTGCATTAACTCTAGATTGCTATGAAGAGTGATCAGATGAATTGCAAAGTCATTCTTTGCCATGAAAATGAACTTTAACACAAAACCACTGTATTTCAACCCTGCTCTGAAATGACCTGCTAACATCATATCAATGTCATTCTTCTCATTAGCTCAAAAGAAAGTGTTAAACTAGGACAAGGCAGCTGATATCACTCATGCTGACTGAATGAGAGGAGCAGACTAGTTGCTTTAAAAGGAGAGTGGTGCTTGAAATCATTGTCTTCTTCTGTTAACCATGGTTACCTCCAATGAAACAAGTGCAGTCATCATTGCTTTGCATCAAATGGGCTTCCAGGCAAGGACATTGCTGCTTGTAATATTGTACCTTAATCAACCATTCATTGGATCATCAAGAACATCAAGGGGAGAGGTTCAATTGCTGTGAAGAAGGCTTCAGGGTGCCCAAGAAAGTCCAGCAAGTGCTGTCTTGTAAAGAGGATTCAGCTATGGCACCAAGTTGCCACCAGTTCAGAGCTTGTTCAGGCATTCTTGTTCAGAATGGCAGAAAAGAGAAGACCAAGAACAGACTGACATTCTTCAGGAAGAACAGGGATGGACTGCAGAGGACTGGGGTAAAGTTATTTACTCTGTTGAAGCCCCCATTAGACTGTGTGGACCAAAACCAAAAGTACCTTAAAGCATAATGATCGTAAATTGTCCTGGTAAACTAAGCCTTCATGAATCACTTTTGGAAGACTCAGAACTTCTCAGGACAGAATCTTCAGCTGAATCCTAAATCACACACCAAAAAAAGTGTTCACTATGATGTATAAACATACATATCATTATGTCTAAAACACATCATCAAATAACAACGACACTACCAACATCACCAGTAAGTAAATAAATAATAATATGTTTTTTGTTCCTGTTGATCATTTTCAACAGATCAGGAACTATTGTGGGTGGAGTTTCATGGACTAATGGACACATGGACATCTGGACATATGGAAAAATGACTGTCTAGAGAAGAAAAGGTGAGTGCTACCATGAGGTCTGTGTCATGCCAACTGTGACGCATCCTGAGACCATTCATGTGTGGGGTTGCTCCTCATCCAAGGGGGTGGACGCACTCAGAATTTTGCTTAAGAATCCTGCCATGAATAAAGAATGGTATCAAAACTCCTCCAAGAGCAACTTCTCCCAATGACCCAGGAGCAATTTGGTGATGAACAGTGCTTTTTCCAGCATGATGGAGCTCTATGTCTCTAAGGTAAAAATGATAACTAAGTGGTTCTCTCAATCCCATTGATAGCCTGTAGTCAATCCTAAAAAGTGGTTGGACAAACAAAAGCATAGAAACTGTCATAAATTCCAAGCACTGATTAAGCAGGAATGGGTTCCCATCAGTCAGGATTTGGCCCAGAAGTTGATATCAAGCATGCCGGTGCGAATTGCAGAAGTCTTGAAAAAGAAGAGTCGACAGTGTAAATATTGATTCTTTGCATAGACTTGATGTTTTTGTCAATAAAAGTTAAAAAAACTTATGAAATGCTTATAATTGTATGTCAGTATACTATAGAAACATCTGACAAAAAGATCTAAAAAAGCAGTAAACTTTGTGAAAAGTAACCTTTGGTCTCAAAACCTTTGCCCATGCCTGTATAGTGCATTATGTAGTGTGTAGGATTCAATCTTTCCCTATGTTAGTGCACTAGACTAGGTAGGATGTGGGAACAAAGTGTCCTATTCGTACAATTCATAAAAATCTTTCTACGCACTGTGACGTAATTGTCCTCCATTCCAGTCTTTAACGTAGTGTTAACTGTCGTCACGTCACCCAACCCGCCTCAGAATGTGATGACTTATCGCCGCAGTAACAAGCCGGACCAACCGGTTTCACCTGGTTTGCAGTCTGAGAGCAAGTCAATGACCTGCTCACGGTATGAATGAATAAAGCAACGGAACAAACGCACAAGTGAATAAACGGTCGAGTGTAAAAGGTGAGGCTGCTGTACACCTTTGTTCACACACCTGAGAGCCACATGCGTAGATATACATTCAGCTCAGAAATGTTGGCGCCCCTCAAAAAGAACAGAAAAAAGACTGCGTGAAATAACTCACAATGATTCACATTTTCCACTCAAACAATCTTATTGTTTAGAACATGTGAATTGTCCTGCGAAACGGCTCTCAGTCTCCAGAAACGTGGCTATCCCCCTGTAGTAGGGTTCGCATGGCAGCTTTCTGGGACAACAGAAGGGTTCTATATTTTGTAAGATTGCACATCTAAAATAATAAGCTGATCTTCACTAAGCCTCACTAGACCATCACCATCACTGCAGTGAAAAAAACAACATAATTCCACAAACCCAGTGTACAAAACCTAGTTGCCCCTTCCAGCAGGTTTAAACTTGGTTAGAGATGAAGAACAGATGGTGATCCCAAACATACACTGATCACCCATAACATTAAAACCAGTGACCGGTGAAGTGAATAACACTGATTATCTTGTTCCAGTAGCACATGTCAAAGGGTGGGATATATTAGGCAGCAAATGAACAGACAATTCTTGAATTTCATGCATTGGAAAAATGGGCAAGCATAAGGATCTGAGCAGCTTTGACAAGGGCTAGACGACTGGGTCAGTGTATCTTCAAAATGTGAGGTCTTGTGTGGTGTTCCTGATATGCAGGGGGAAGTACATTACCAAAATGGTCAAAGGAAGGACAACCGGTGAACCATCAACAATAACATGGGCACCCAATGCTCATTGATACACATGGGGAGCAAAAGCTGTTGTCTGGTCTGACCCTACAGAAGAGCTACTGTAGCACAAACTGCTGAAAAAGTTCATCCTGGTTATGAGAGAAAGGTGTCAGAACACACAGAGTATCACAGCTTGCTGTGGATGTGGCTGCGTAGCTGCAGACCAATTAAAGTTTCCCCCATATTGACCCCTATACACCACTACAATAGGCACATGAGCATCATAACCGGACCGTGGAGCAATGTGAGAAGGTAGCCAGCTCTGACGAATCATGTTTACTTTTACATCAGGAACAGTTTTTGGAACATGAAAAAAGATTTGAGGTGTTCACTACAAATTCCTGCAAATTCCCCAGATCTCAATCTGTTCAAGCATCTGTGGGATATCTGATCCATGGAGGCCCACAACTTACAGGTCTTAAAGGACTACCTTAAAATACCACAGCACATCTTCAGAGGTCTTGTGGAGTCCATGCCTCGGTGGAGCAGAGCTGTTTCGGCGGAATAAGCTGGACCTTCACGATCTCAGTCAGGTGGTCTTAATGTTATGGCTGATCAGATTCAAATCACAGAAATAAGTTAACAGACCGAAATGTTTCACAAGGAACTCTGTTAAACCTGTGAACTGATGAGGAAATCTACATGCACAAACCTGAAAATAAAACCCAGGTGTCCAGATGGTGCAGATCCTTATTTGACATACATACATACACTGTATAGGAGGATTCAGTGATAGCCTGTGTAGTGCAGATTATTTACTAGTTTAGGAGTAGGAAATACCTATACCATAAAGGTGTACAGTATTTGTCTTTACTGCTGGAAACCCTGAACATACAGTATGGTGCCCTAAGTACACTATATGTGGAGTAAGGAGCTGAAGTTAGTGCACTAGGATCTGTATCTCCTTTAATCAGGAAAAAGCATAATGTAATTCCTTCATTATATACTGCAATCTTCACCATCTCAGAAAAAAAGGCTGTACTTATCATGCCTTATCATGGAGGTGCTATACCCTCATCTTTAGTACTGGAAATGTGGATATAGTGTAGCTAACAGGATTAAACATTTTCAGCGTGGATAAGTGGACAGATATATCTCCACACATATCCAACCTTAGGCATTAGACATCACAGGAATAAGCTCAGGGCTTCAGCATAATGCAGTAGCAGGGATGCCAACAATTTTGCACACACAAAAAACAGAACTTAGGAAAACATTTCAAGTTTGGAGAAATATGTATGTATATATAGATCCAACTATGCAGCGTGCCCCTGTTTAGGACAGAAAGTTAACTCATAGCAAGGTATTCATTTCCCTGGTTTTATTAGAAGACAGCCAAAAATGATGGATTGTCTAATTATGGTTGTAAATGTTAAACAGGTTGTGCCATTATTTGAAATAAGCACTTATTTTAAATAAGTACATAATTAAAACATTTCACAATATTGTGTCTCGTTGCTATTACACACACACACACACACAAAACACGCGCGCTCAGCCTCCTCACTGGCCCGATGCCCGGGCTTCTCCCTTTTGACGTCACACCACGCTCACGCTCGCACGCGCGCTCGTGGTGTGTTGTTTTCTATTTTTTTTGCGGGCCCGTTGCTGTGCGACGAGGGGCGTGTCCGGGCTTTAAGAAGCGGAAGACAAGCCGGAGCGCCTCAGAGCCGAATAAAGAGAGACTAGAGAGCGCGAGCGGAGGAGTTTAATAACAATCCACCGGTACAGACAGGGACCTGATAATCCCCCTGTACACACACACACACACACACACCGGCTAAGCGCGCGCGCGGGATGAAGTGGACCGGAGTTTAAACGCGGTTGGGACTGAACTGAACTCTCTGTGTGGATTTAATACAGCGAGAATTATCAGTTGGGGATTTGTAGCGAGTGCACACCTGTACTTTTCCATTAATGAGGTTCGTTTTCTAATTATTCACGGAGCGCGGACACTTTTTCTCAGTGAAAGTGAAAGAGAAAGATTGAAAGGGGTGATGGTTTTGTTTAAAAGTACTTTTTTTCGACAGCATTTACACTGCGGGATCTTTTCTCCGTTTTTAATGTGCTGTGTGTTTTAGGCAGCCTCCGGCAGATGTGGACGGTATGGCGCTGAGGCGCGCGCTCCTGCCCTCCATCTCCACCTTCACCACCGGAGTCCCTGAGCCGGTCAGTAAACTTACACAACTCTCTATCTATTATATACACGTTTTATAGCTTCATCTTATTATATTCCCCTAACCCCTTTGTGTATTGTGTAATAATATGTATTCAGTATAGCCTGTGTGCCTGTCTTTATTGACTATAAACAGAAATAAAACTACTAACCTGGACTTCTGCTTGTCCCTGAGGTGGAACTCTTATCTTTTCTACCTTTAACATGTATATTTAATCTGAAAAGTGTGCTTATAGTCAAACCCTCAAAAAGCTTTAAGGTACATGAACACTTTTATGGAAAGTTTTTTTAGCTTTCAGAGTAGAGTTTGAGAAAATACACTGCTTGCACTTTTCTGGCTTATTTTCTTTTGTTTTAATGTTTTAATGTTTTAATGGTTTATCCAGCCCAGTAACAAGGAAAGGTATAGATAGTTTAGTGCCCTTTCTCTGAGAATGCCATCATTAATAAACATTTATTATTTATTGTAGCACTGACACTAATGAGCAGTGGCGCATGTGTCACCAGGATTCTCGGCTTCCCAAAGGGTTTCTACTTTGTTCATTTTTTTGCCAGGGAAATCCTCTGACGTAACGTTCTCAGGGTTCCCCACGCTGAGGGACAGACAGGGGTGTGACTGAATATTGGCACCCAACATTCCATTGCACCAACGTGTGCTCACCGGGCAAATTTCTCCAGGCTTCCAATTTGGAGGATTGAACTTGATTGGAAAAGGTTTAGAGGCAGGACAGGAAAAGGCCAGAATCAAGGTGGGGTTATGGCAGAGACAGGATGGAGTCAGGGCAAGGTTAGGGTGGGGTCAGGGCAGGGCTTTATTGTAACTTTATTAGTTCAAACTGAACGATTATGACTACATCACCTTCATTCAGATTAGATCGGCTGAGTGTCATGTAGTAATTCTGACAAAATATCCCCCACGACCGTATTTATCACAGCGTTCATATCGGTCGTCACGGATGTCTTGGGATTCATAGATGATATGAAGATTATTTGGCATATCTGCTTTATTTTAGCATGATGAATTGTGTATTGATGCTAAAGTTCAAGGGAAGCCTCCGCCTTAAAACACATGGTAAATCTGTTCACATTGGAATTTTTCTTTAGAGGTATTGTCCTCACCAACCATTAGGGGTTGGTTGCTTCAATTACAATGTCAGCTAATAGGAGAAAAATGTTCAGCGATCGCAAACATCAGGGATAACAGTCAGGTTTCACTGTTAGAACCTACAAACAAATGCCTCACCATTTCCAGTGATGTTCAACTGCATATTATATATGTATAGGTAGTGAAGACAGGAAACGCTTTACTTAAATTCCAGTGATAGGACAGGGTTGAGACTCGGTTTGGGTAGTCGTGATATGTGAGACGGCGAGCGCGATGGCGTTGGTGGTGAAGCTATGGATGCTGATCTGTTTGACCAGAGTGTAGAGATGAGGAGGGGAGAGAGCTGCTCCGACTGCTACATCCACTCTCTGTAGGTAGAGATGAAGCAAGGGCTAAATCCCACTGCACCACAATCAGCAGGCAGTCACAGGGCATTGTGTCTATGACAGGACTTCAAACAAAAAACTTTGTTACAGACTTTCACTGCAACATAAATCTTAAAATATGAAATAAAAAGTAGTATAAATTAAAAGTTATGCCTGGATTTTAAGTCTTTGTAAAGCTGTTTTGTGACAATGTCCATTGTTAAAAGCGCTTTAAAAATAAAATAAAATCGAATTGAATTGACTTGAATTGAATCTTGCCCTCTGTTAAAGACTTCGTGTTCATTATGCAGATGAATATGAATATCATTCAGGGTGGAGCAAGTTTGTTGCTGTAGTAAGTAATCTTGCAGGTGATATTAAGGAAGCGAATTTAAACCTAAACACCACCTGGGTGTTGTTACTCAGGATGGAGTGCACTAAAATGTGCTGGTAATTTTATATGCAGAATACTTTCACTTTGTTTGTGTGTGTGTGTTTCTCAGTGTGTGTGTGTATATTAACACAGTACACACAGCATTAATTACTCCAGTCTGTTAATAACTACTGATACTGAGTACGATCAGTTATTACACAGTTATAAACGATTCAGACCTGCTACTGAGAGTGAAATTAACGTGAATCATTCACATTGTTTCTGGACAATATTCATTCCGGCTGAAGACTAAATATTAATATTGTCTATTATAAATGTATTAGTAACTGAGGGAATAGAACAGGCAGGGTTTCTGTTAAATTGTACATTAAGTGTAAAGTTGTAGCTTGTTACAAAATTGTCAGCATACTGTACAGTATATCAGTTTTCCCATCAGGAGCCATTCGTTGTGTTAGCGTTGTGGAAGGATAAAGATGAATACGATTAGATATAAAAATACGGATTGTACAATAATATATTAATATATTATGTCGTGGAACATCACGTATGTTATAGTAGGTATAAATCAGCCGTTCCTTCACCAGTCTCCCTTTTTCTTCTCTGTTTTCAAGATGCAAAAATGCATCCTGTCATGTTACGAGGAAAAAGTATAAACTTATTTGTCCTGAAGACTTCCCCGTGTCAGAACAGTGGAGACTCTTTCTATCAGTGATTTATATGTTTTTAATCAGAGTGTATGTGGAGCGTCCACCACACAAATCCCAGTGTGTGAGCTGTTACTATAGAAGTGATAGAGTATTGTAAGCATGTGATTTGTAAGTTAGCGGCACTACAGTCAGTGCTGTTTTTATAGAATTTTACTCAACAGCTTCTGACCAATCAGAATCCAGAATTCAGCAACAGCATGTTGTAGTTGGTCATAATAAACCATATTAACGGTGTTAATGAGATGAGCAGCAACAGTTTGTGCAGCAAATGGTGAAACACGCAGCACTGGACACCAATGAAACACAAATGTAAAACTGTGTAGAACTGGAGCTGAAGCTGAAGCTGAGAGAAAGTCTGGTTTCTGATTGGATGCTTAATGGCCAGCAGTGACACTGAAGCGTTAAGGGTTATAATAAGAAAAATGCATTTTATTATTTTGTAACACTCTGTTGTGGGCACTAATTATTCTTTATTTTAATTCATTTTATTTCAATATTTATTTGAAAAATATATTTAAAAATGATATGGCTAAATGAAATGTGTTCGCTCTTTGTGTATGTGTTGAGTTTAATACTGCTGTTAGTCGGGTACAGTAAATGATCTGTCAATCTATACTTTGACTAATTTGTTATTATAATAAACTCCAGACTTTTTCTGTCTCACCTGCATGTTTATATTACAGTCAGATCTCTGTCTGTCTGTCTGTCTGTCTGTCTCTCTGCTGACAGACTCCTCTCTCAATTCAGCTCAATTCATTGACCTTTATTGGCAACACGGCTTAAGTATTAAAATAATATTTTTATAGAAATAGCAAGAAAGTAATAGTAATTTCTTTCTCTCTCTCTCTCTCTCTCTCTCTCTCTCTCTTTCACAAACACTTTTCCTTTTTAGAGTAAAAGAAACAAACTGATCAATGTTTATCTCTTTCTCTCTCTCTCACTCTCTTTCTCACACACACACACACACATATATGTGTGTGCTTATATCTAAATCTCTCTCTATATATAGACAAATAGATAGATATCCACAACTGTCCCTTGACTGCCCGTAAGATGTGTTATAACAGTGTAATAGCACATGAGTAAAGTGATATTGCACTGTACTATAGGAAATGAAACTAACTACAACATGGAGCTGTGTGTAACACACTGAAATTAAATTGAACCAAATAAATTTACTGGATAAAAATGCATTTTTTGCTGTGTGTGACTAAGCAGAATTACACACACACATACACACACACACACACACAAATATGGAGTAATTTGCAAGTCAAAAACTGACAGTTAATTACTGCTGAAACTTCTAACACTTCAGAAGCAAGTTTGAAAGTCTGTCTCAACATGCTTATCCTTGGTAGAAATATGAGCTCAACATACAATATTTAAATGTTGTCATCTTTTAACAAATGAAAATTGGTGTGTGTAGTATTTCATTACGTTACCATCTTTACTTATTTATTTCTCTCTTTTTCGGTGTGCGTGTGTGTGTGCATGTCTGTGCGTGTGTGTGTTCGGGCTAAGAGATGGAAGGAGGAAATGTCTCAACCAAAGCGCTTTGACAACATCATGACTAAAAAAGAACCAGAGGAATTTGAACTGCTCGACTACGACTTCATCCTCTCCAACAGCATCATGCAGCAGCAGCAGCAACAGCAGCAGCAGCAGCAGCAGAATCGGCCACCTCCGCAGGAACTGACATCATCAGCCTATTCGTCCTATCACATGCCGTATGTGCCGGACATCAGTGACGTTTCTCCGAGCGGCGGATTCGTCGCCGAGCTCATGAGACCTGATCTGGACCCGGCCTACCTTCAGCCACTTTCTGCCGACGTTAGCGCTACTGCAAGCGTTAATTCTAACACTAACCTCAACCTGCATGGGAAATTTGTGGTTAAAACGACGAACGTTCCAGCCAACATGTCGGCGTACGGAGAGACTGAGAACATGGCCGCATCAGAAGCGTCGCCGGCTTTGTTTACGTGCCGCAGAATTAAACAGGAAGTCCAGGCCTCTACGTCCTCTTCTTCCCTCTCACCGGAAGAGCATCACCCAGCTGCACAGGTAAACGCACAGCTCTAAACTCACAGGCATGTCTTTATCACTCCCTCAGATTTACATATCTGCTCTTATTTACATTAAATTAAAAGAATAGAGGCATTGTGGCCATGCAGAAAGTATGAAACCGATATGAGACTATAATCGAGACGATATTCAGTTAAAGATGTTTTCACATTTATAAAATTTTTGTTTTTTACATTATATCTTGTTCAGTGTGTTCAGTGCTTTCACACTAGCTACACATACTGTACAAGCAGCCTCATAATCTGTTAACATTCCTCAGATTAAAAAAATAATCATGTTTTTACATACACGGCAGTCAGAATAGATTAAACCGATTAAAGCCAATCCAAATGAAAATGAGGTGCTTTTAATAAGGAGTATGAATAAATAGCAGAATGACGTCTAGGTAAAGCTTTATTCCTGATCCCTTTCACTAGCAGAATTTGCACCAGTGTCTGAGTCTCAGCTGTTGTGTAAATGTTGTGTAAAAACACAATTCATGTTACAGATTTGAATCTGTATAGAATAATCGTCAGGTTGGATTGACATGGTGAGCTCAGTAAAGTTCAGGTTATTCCCCTGTACTAAGTGTTGGTAAGGCATTCCATTGGCAATACAGAGGTTTTTATGTTTCACCAACCAGAGCTTCTTTGTTCCTGAATGCTGGGCAAATACAAATCACTGCGCAACTTTACCATGCTCAATAACTCGTCTGCACACTCCGCACTTGGATGCTGTTCTGCTGAGATGGAAATCATTTAAAACTCATTAGAAGCACATACAGTGCACTGAATGTGCTGACAGAACTCGCACGCTTCTTGTTACAGCTGACCCTAAACCTAGATTACATCTAACATCTTATACAGAGTGTCCAGTTCAGATCCAAATAAACTGTTCATTTGGAACAAATTCCTACGGACTGGTGAAAAGCTCGGCATGTAAACACAGCCAGTGTGACTCCACGCTTCTCTCTGATTGGTCAGGACGGTGATGAACTCACTGCGTTGGCTTTTTAATGGATGTTGTTTTCCTCTGTATATCATCACGTGCACTTCTATTAGAGGAAATCAAAAACCCTGTAGCTGTTAACCGAGAGATAATAATCTACTCATATTACCCAGAATTCCACACACATCATCACAGCTGATTATAAGATTTTAGAGCTCTTTATAAAGCTCTTTATGATATTCATAATTTAATATTATTAATAATTCCTGATAAAGTCAGGATATAACTCTGTGTTAATACTTCTCTCTCTCTCTCTCAGGTGTTGGCTCATCCCTCGATCTCTGTACCACAGGGATTTCATCCATCCCACGGTTATTCCCAGTTTGCCGCAGCTTCGGTGCAGTATTCAGGTTAGTCGCATCACCTGTCTCAAGCCATCAGCTGTTTTTAATTCTTATTATTACAGATTAGTAATGCTAGCAGGCATGAAAGCAAAATTTTCCGTGCTCTCTTTGTGGGAGGTATGGCATACTGTCGCTCCGCTGTCAATCACAGCGACGTTAGAGATCCGTTAGCATCTCTGAGGTCCTGCATGCAGAAGAGAAGAGATAGCTCTTTACTCCGAGTAACACAGCATGAGCAGCAGATTGAAAAGATCCGGCTGACTCCAGGTGTCTTGGAGGAAGACCGTTATACCCTTCACCTTCCCCGGTTATTAGCTGTCAGCTGACAGGGGAGAACTGACTGGTGGGAGGGAATTGGCAGGTGAACAAATTTAGGAGAAATGGTGGGGGAAAAGCAATAGATATAACAATATAACAACTGGTCTGTGTCACTGGATTGCCCTGGATTGCCAAGATTCTTATTAGCATTGAATAGACTTGAAATGTTTGATGTTGGTAGAATTAAAAATGTTATCCCTATTTTTTCAATTAGGGATGGAAATGATTTTAGATTTCCTGAATGCAGGATCAAGAAATTGACATTTTTGGGTATTGAATATAGGCAATATAGTGTGCTTTCACTCTAGTTAGAAAGGTTTGTAAAATAATTTGGCATGTTTATCATGATGGCATTAATTGTCCTGTAGGGATGGATGATATGATGTGATTGTGTAGTGGGCGGAGCTTACATTTTTCAAACAATGAAGTGGTGACAAGTGAACAAAAACATAAACAATGATATACATTTTTGATATTTGAGTTTTGATATTTACACACACGCACACACACACACACACACATATATATATATATAAAACACATATAACAATTATATATATATATAGAGAGAGAGAGAGAATTGTTGTTTCTACCTGTAGTGTAGTTACAAATAATAATACATACGATAGCTTGTTACTCTGAGAGACGTCACTGCAGGAAATAAACACCAGATACAGAACTGAGATCCACACTGGAGCCTGGGTGGGTTCTTTTAGCCTGTTTTTGATTTTAAAAAACGTCCCTGCAGGGAGAGATATATCATAAATTGAGTAAAATATTTTGTTCACTTGTGCTATAAAATCGCTGCTGAAGGACCTCTGATTAGAATTTTTTTTTCAAACTATGAACTTATTCAAAGGACCTTTAAAGAGTTCTTCTTTTCTAGACTAGTACATTTTATGATGTGTTCCCAGTTTATAGGCTACAGAGAAAAGAATCAGATGATTATTTTACTGTCCATTGTTTTTGCTGCAGTGAGAAACAACAGATGTGTGTATTTAGGAAGGGATCAGACTGTAACACACACATTAAACATAAATGAGCCGTTCATGTTTATGAATGTGCTGGTTGTAATTCACAGGGCTTTGAGTCACTGGATTTAAATGTTGCTTTGTTGATTTATTTTTTTTAAACCTGGTCGTATGATTTTGTTGATCAGCTGATCAGTTTTTCTGAATGTCTGATGGTGAATTCGCTTCTCATCCGATCCTCTTCCTCCTCTTCCGCGTCTATCAGAAATGGTTCCTCCTGCAACGGAGGAGACGAAGCCCAAACGTGGGCGACGCTCATGGCCAAGGAAGAGGATGGCCACACACACGTGTGATTACGCCGGCTGTGGGAAGACCTACACGAAGAGCTCACACCTGAAAGCACATCACAGAACACACACAGGTAATAGACATCATCATTATAATCATCATCTTCAATATCATCGTCTTCATCATCATCACTTTCTTGAAGGACAAATTCGGTTATAATAGAGCTGCTGTGTGTGTGTGTGTGTGTGTGTGTGTGTGTGTGTGTTTGTGTGTTCAGGAGAGAAGCCATATCACTGTGATTGGGAAGGCTGTGGATGGAAATTTGCCCGCTCTGATGAACTGACTCGTCATTACCGTAAACACACAGGTCACCGGCCATTTCAGTGTCAGAAGTGTGACCGTGCTTTTTCACGCTCGGATCATCTGGCACTGCACATGAAACGCCATCTATAACCTTTAACCCTCTTCCTAAGCCAAGCGCGGCTTTAAGCGCGACTCAAAGGACGTCCATCAAAACTCCACGAGTTGCCTTTTTAAAAGAAAAGACAACGAAAGACAAAGACCCGAGACACGCTGTGATGTTCACGGCAAAACAAAGTTCGCTATTCTCTCTTTATTTTTCCGTTATATACAAACGCTGATGGCTCATGAACTGGAGCACGACTTTATTTATTAGACTTTATTATAATTGTACATTATCATTATTGTCATTTCATGTCTTCGCTACAAACGGCTGTTTACTACAAACACCCCATAACACTACGACATGATCAACATTCAACAACACCAGGTCAGCCTAACACTAATTCTAATATAGCCCTCCTGTCGTGCGCACTACTCAGCGACATTACGTCCTTCTGTCCCGAGTTGACCTCAGCCCGATGGAGACGTTTGGAGAACCCCAGGGTCTGCAATGTACACTGTACATCCTAACACCACGAAGATCAGAATGCGTTAATATGCTGTGGGTTAGTGCAGTACATAGTGAACTTTCATCTCCACTGTAGGGAAGAGGTTGTAGGTAATTCGGTGGTATTTGGAACTGAAGTACACAGGATAAAGGGAAAGAATTTATTAAGTCTTCCAGCACATCAGTGACTCAGAAACCACTGACCTGTAAAAGCATCAGAATCGATTAAAGAAAATCGATAAGCAACAATAAAAGCATGGGGTGCCAAAAACAGAACAAGAAAACATCACTCTGGAACTGTACAAATATGAAACTGTAATTATATCTCTATAATATGTCACTGTAATTTTAAAAATATTTTTGTATAGAGTAATATTTATGTGAATGCATTTCTGAAAGCATCAAACACAAGAAAACATAACTGGAAATATCATTTCTTATATATATATATATATATATATATATATATATAAAAACTGGGAATACATACATTTATCAATATTCAGTGGTGCTTTTTAAGTTACCAGATAAAGACAGGAAAGTGAAAGCAAACTGGAAGTTTTTTGTAAACATATTTATATATGTTTACATATCAAGATATTTCCAAACTTTGAAGCTTGAGGTGCCAAATGTATTGAACAAGTAAGGAAAATAGATAAATGTATAAAATATCAGGGATATTATGGAATTATACCATACAAAGATTACACCTAGATAAGTTACACACACACACACACACGCACGCACGCACACACACTGTATAGTGATATTAGTGGTCATTTCTGGTACAGGTTCCTTTTTGGCGCATTGTGTCTCTGCACTGGTGCAATAAACATTTTGATAAAAAAACTTTAAATAACACTCTGGATATTTTTATAACTCTAAACAAAGGGTTTTTCTGTTTATATAAAATAAATGTAATATAATCTTACATTTTGTAAAACTTGTAAATATATTTTTTTGTATTTTATGTATGAATACTGTATGAATAAAATATAAAACATTTCACATGTACATCTATATCAACGAATTATCATTAATTCCTTATTTTGCACTTTTTTTTACTGACAAATTTATTTCTGGTGTTTATAAAAAGGTCACATAAAAAGCCTAGTTAATGAGCAATACACATGTGTTTAGAATAGTTTCTATTATATTTCTATTATATTATTTATGAACATTCTTAAAATTTTAATAATGAATTATACTGCAGTTATATTTTAATATTGATATTAAAGCTTTTTCTTTTAGAGCTACTAGATCAGCTTGTTTTTTTAGTTATTACTATTTTTATTTATTTACTTATATACTGATTTATTTATTTACATACTGATTTATTTATTTATAGACTGATTTATTTATTTATTTATATACTGTACATATATTAAACAATATTAATCTAAATAACATTAGTTAAGCAGATTAGATGTGTCCCAACTGTAGTGACCGCTGTTCTTATGAAGCATTACAGGGTTGCCAGATCTGCATAAAAAAACATACATTTATATAAACCTGTAGTTATCCTAAAAATTGTTTCCTAATCCGGGTCCTAAAATGATCTCATGTCCGTGTCAAATGCTGAACCTTAAGTACCTTTTCCTACATTTCCCCATACTAAAATTAGCGATCGAACAATAATGTCTTTTACAATAAGTAAAATAAAAAAAAAAACCATTTATTTCCAAAATAGAATAAGAATAAGAAGAACAGAAGAAGTCTTATCATAAACATACTCAGTACTGATCACTATGCGAAGAAGTGCAGTGAACAGCACCATCTGCAGGACACACTGATTACTAAAAAGACATTTTCTTATTCCTTCATTCTTTCATTCATTCATTCATCTTCTTGGCTGCTTATTCCTTTTCAGGGTCACGGGGGAGCCGGTGCCTAGCTGGTCACATAGGGCGCAAGGCAGGAACAACCCTAGACAGGGCGCCAATCCATCGTAGGGCACACACAC
>JAOVVG010000020.1:15169802-15184801 GCA_028566375.1 Leptodoras nelsoni
ACACACACACACACACACACACACACAGACATAAATATACACACACACACACACACAGACATACACACACACACACACACACACACACACACACACACACATACATACATACATATACATATACACACACACACACATATAGTACACATACAAATGTTTGTCTTGCTATAACTTTGAAGTCTTTCCATTGACAATTATTACTGCAACTAATTAATGCTAACCCTAACCCTAAGCTTAACCCTAACCCTAAGCTTAACCCTAACCCTAAGCTTAACCTCAGTAATTAAAAGGGAACTTTTCTGGCTCTTTTATTCATTTATTTATTGATATTATTTTTGTTTAAAACTACAATAAAAACCCATGTTCCTTATAGGGACTAGCAAAATGTCTCCACACAAAAATATTGGACATTCCTATAATTTTGGGGACAATTGGACCCACAAATATGTAAAAACATGGAATACACACACACACACACACACACACACGTGCACGCACGCATGCACACAGCTCTGATTTGAATGTTTGTTAATGTTTGCTTTTAATGTGGCCTGTAAGTAACTCCACTTTCCTCACTTGGAACCATGCATTCTTCCTTTCCAGACGTAGCACCGGATCTTTCTGTTGTTTCTCCCTTCAGTCTCCTCTTCAGGAGGTGAAATGCATACTCTGCTGTGCTAAGGCCTGGTGATTGACTTGGTGAGTTTAAAACCCTCCACTTTTTTCCCCTGATGAAGTCCTTTGCTGTGTTGGCAGTGTGTTTTGGGTTATTGTCTTGCTGCATGATGAAGTTCCTCCCAGTTAGACTGGATTTCATTCTACTGCTGCCACCATGAGTTACATCATCAATAAAGATTAGTAAGTCTGTTCCAGAAGCAGCCATGCAAACCCAAGCCATGACACTGCCTCCACCATGACAAGTGCTGTTGTTTTTCTTGGCCAACCTGTTCCATATCTGGTTGTTAGTACAAGAGTAGTTTCTTTGTTTCCAGGACTTTCCAAATTGTTGTACTGGCTATCCCCAATGCTTGTGTAATGTTCTCAGCTTCAAATTAACTTGATTTACTCCCATAGACAGCTCTCTGGTCTTCATGTTGGTCCTTTTTTATTGTTGAAACAATCAAACAGGGCACAGCTGGGCAACATGAAACACCTGTCAGACATATGTAATATTTTTGACCACTTGAAAAATGGGTGGTCTCTATCAAAAGGTGCCATGTTTTAAGTTTAACACTTCTAGATGTAAATATCAAGAAGTAAATGCTCAAATGTTTATCTATTGTTTCATATTATACATGGAGGGGTGGAGGGAGAGGGTGAGAGGGAGACAGAGAGAGAGATGGCTGTAATTTCAATACTTAATTTTTTGGGACACACACAGGATGTCAGCAAAAAAATGTCACCACCCCAGAATGCAATGTGCTAAAGTTGATGTCAGCACTTTTTACCTCCTCAATAGGGGCTTGGAGAGAGAGAGAGAGAAAGAGAGAGAGAGAGAGAGAGAGTCAGAGAGAGAGAGAGAGAGAGAGAGAGAGACAGCCCTTGGACATATCTGTAAAAGCAGTGTATTACTGTGATTTTGCAGTGTATTTACCGTGATGTCAGTCATTTGTAAGTACCATGCATGTACTCGTCTGGAAAAATGACACTGTATTTTCACCTTCTTTTAGATGAGCAGTAGAAATAACCCCAGGCAGTGTGTATCAAATGTCTACATGCTTATGTTGAATTGTCAGGTTTTTGTGATGTAAAAAATGAAACCATCCTTTGCATGGGATCTCCCATGTGCAGGCTTCATTACATGAGTCTTCAACAGAATTTAGATCTGGGCTCTAACTGGGCCATTTAAAAACATTAACCTTCTATTTCTGAAGGCCATTACTTTGTTAACTTGGAATATTTTCATCTTTAGCAGAGGCATGGGGTTTTTATGCTAAAATCCATTGGTATTTGGAGCTATCCATGACTTCCTTTATCTTGACTAGAGGCCCAGTGCCAGCTGAAGAGACACAGCCCCTTAACATGAAGCTACCATAATGGGTATGGTGTACACTAGGTGATAAGATCTTGTTTTTGCACCAAGCATAGCTTTTAGAATTATGTCCAAACAATTCTACCTTGGTCTCATCAGACCCATCATAATAACACATCTTGCCACTTGGTTTGGGTTGAAAATTCTCATTTTCAGCATGGATTGAGCATGGATGTTTTTATCATATGCCACAGAAATAATTGTCATAAACCTGTCATCAGTGAAGTGATTCTGGTTTTCATTAACGAAAATCTTAAATGAGCTACTTCTATAGGATTATTTTGTTCTTTCTTGGATTCATCTGAATGCTGTAGCCATGGGCTGACGAAGAGCTATGTATTTGTATTTGCATTTGCATTTACAGCATTTGGCAGAGACCTTTATCCAGAGTAACTTACATTTATCTCATTTGTACTGAATGTGAACTGAGCAGTTGGGGGTTAAGGGCCTTGCTGAAGGGCCCAACAGTGGCAGCTTGGTGGTACTGGGGCTTGAACCTCCAGCCTTCTATTCAGTAACCCAACACTTTAACCAGTGAGCAACCCCTTCCAATGTACTTTTGCTGTACTTTACCTCATTGTAGCAAAGATAGCAATCAGGAGCGGGGTTTAAAAGAATTTCCAAACATTAGATCTACCATTGAACATCATTAACAAGTGGCAAAAATGGGACACCATAGAAATGTTAACAAGAACAGAATGTCTATCAAAAATTGATGTCAAGACAAGAAGAAAACTTATCCAGCAGGCTCCCATGAGATCTACAGCAATAATAAAGGATCTTCAGGCAAGTACTAGCACTCACTGCATGTAAAAACACTCTCTCATAATCTTTGCATGTCTGGGCTATATAGGAGGGTGGCTAAATGGAAGTCCAACTCCACCTATATTTTGACAAAACATGCATACAAACATACCCCAAACCGTGTTGCAAAATGTGCTGTGGTCTGATGAGACACAGGTAGAACTGTTAGGTCTAAAAGATATGGAAGAGATATGGCAGCATCATGCTGTGGGCTGCTTTTCTTCAGCTGGGACTGGGGATCTAGTCATTGAGAGCAAAACTAGAGGAAATCATGGATCGCTCTAAATACTAATGTATTTTGGCACAAAACCTCCAGGCCTTTGTTAAACAGGGGTATAAAAAATTACCTTCCAGCATGTGAACAACCCAAAGCATATATCAAAGTTAACCAAGAAATTGCTTCAGAAAACAACAATTATTTTGAAATGGTCCAGTCTAAAGGCCAGATCTAAATCCTGTCAAAATCCTGTAGAATGACTTGAGGTCTGTGCACAGGGGATCCCCTCACATTTTGATAGTTCTTGAGCATCTCTGGAAGATGTGCTAAGCTGGTGGACACTCACTCAAAATGAAGTATTATACCAGCAATTTTAACATTTCTATGAGAATGACTGTTACCATAAAACACTTTAAGCAGGATTAGTTTTGTCAGAATCACTGCAATACAATAGATAGAGCTGAAAATGCTGTTTTTGTAAATGAAGCTAAAGAATTATTTACACCTAATTTATTATCATATGTAAACAGTGATCTCAAATCTTCATCTGTTTCTGGTTTATGGGTGTCTCCACATTCAAGCCTGGTTTTAAAGGACTGGAAATTATAATCGCCAAGGAGCTTTGCCAAGATGCCAAGACCTTTGACTTGGATTAAGCAGTTTATGAATCATCCTGCTTTACAGAATCAGATACTATGGGCCGTATTCAGAGTTGGGTTAAGCACATCAGTATTCAGATGGGAGTTTGTCTTAAATAGAGGCATGTCTCAGAAACACATACAATATATATATACATATTTACATAGCTTTTGGATTTAAGTCCTAGACTCCTAGAATATGGCTCAAAGAGCAGATCTGTTTCAGCCTCAAAGAATATCATTAAAATGCACTCCCAGGGGCCATAACGTTGAACCCTACACAGGGACCCTCCTCAGGAAGCAGGCCACAGGCACCATTATAATTTGTCAATAAAAAGAGACAGAGCGTTGGGTGTTGAGAATTAGGTCACTCAGCTGTTTCATTTTCATTCAAGCTCAATAATTCGCCATCTCATAAATAGTCCCCAAATCTCAGCATCTTGCCACTGTACTGAGGGAAAGACTGATTATTGACTTTTCCTCTATCTCTGTCTCTCACACAGCACCACTACAGAATATTAATGATTCACTGCTCTGTTTAAAAGCACAAACCCTGAAAAATAAAGTTCAATGTTCCTGTGGCTTCTAATAATTAATGAATAAAGTGCAAATATTTTCTATTTCTTCCCTTCTGTTTTTTGTGCCTTTAGAGTGTTTCACACTATAAAAAATATTTGTTGTGTACATTGAGTACATTTGAAGTGTACTCAGTGAAAATTTACAGTTCAGTGGCTCATCGTGGCTCATGACATCTGATGATGGCTTCCTGCTCTGAAATAGTATGACATTAAACACCATAAGCCAACTTAAACCAAACTCCTATAATAAAAAAAAACACATTGGCTTATTAGGTAGACATATTTGGTTACAGATCATCAAAACTTAAGGAAGAATGCTTGTGAGAAACCAGACTGAAAAGGAAATTCACCCTCCTTTGAGGGACACCAGATAGTGTGTTTTACAGCTTACAGGTGTAGAATAGTAGTGTTAAATGTGTGAAAAAGATGTACAGTATGAGCAGTGTGATGTTGTGGGATGAGCACAGGACAGGCTTAATAATTACAGCAAGAGGTCTTAGGTACAAGTATACAGTCTCCAGGTTATATTTTCCACTGAAGCAAGTTCGAGACTTGGGCATAAATGGATTTTTGGAAGTGCAAATCATTAGGGCATCCATGTGGGACCATCCACAGCAGCAGAAATGTTTGAGTTGAGTGTGTGGATCTCATCCAAATTCTCAACACTAATCAGTACATTTCACCGCTCAGCCAGTCACACAGTACAGATATGGATTGGAGATGTGGTGCACATCAGAGAGAGATGTACTCACCCATGAGTAATACTTCTCTGAGTCTAAGTGTGAATAAGTTTACATGCATTTTTGTAAAATCAGCTCCATTTCTCCATACCATTTTCCAGCTCTGCCACCATCCTGCTCTGCCTGCATAGCCATGGATAAAGCAAAAGATGACAGCAGGCATTGCTGGTTCTCACCAGAAACCTATCGGCAGCATTTCATGGAATTACATCCACCCCTAAAGAGTCACACTACTGTCTCAATTCTGGAAATAATTCTTATGGATACATGAAGAGAATCCATGTAAGAGAATAAAAAAAAATGTGAATGATATGAAAACACACAAACACTATTTATTTATTGGACAGACTGCTCTTTCAGAACATGATAAGAGATTTTTCAGCTTTTCAATTCTTTGTTAATTTAAAACACAAAGACGAGTAGTCCTCTGAAAATTAATACACATGGCCTGAATGCTTATTTCCATTTCTTGTTGGGTTATATGTATTATGCAAAGTGAGAATAGCACAACCAACCAACCTCCATAAGGCAGGGGTGAAAGTATCACAATCTGTTGTTTGAAGAAGACACTGAGAACAGAAATTTCAGGGCCAAACTACAAAACTGCTCATCAGAAGGCCAGCTTAGAATTTACAAGGAATTACAGAGATACAGAGATGATCCACAAAGGTCAAAGGCTGAAGAAAGAAAGGATTTGCTAATGATCAGAACATAGAAGCTTATCAGTTAAGTAGGGTGGAGGTAGTGTCATGGCTTGGGCTTGCATGGCTGCTTCTGGAATGGGCTGACTAATCTTTATTGATTATGTAGCTCATGATGGTCTACAGAGACATTCTTTCTGCCAGTTTACAGAGAAATGCATCTAATCTTATGGGGAGGAACTTCATCATGCAACAAGATAACCCAAAACTAGCTGCCAACACATGACAGGACTTCATCAGTGGGAAAATGTAGAAGGTTTTAAACTGGTCAAGTCAGTCACCAGACCTTAACCCAGCATAGCATACAGTACATTTCAGCTCCTGAAGAGGAGACGGAAGGGAGAAACCCCTTAAAATAAACAACAACTGAAAGACACTGTGGCACAAGTCTGGAAAAGCATCACAAAGAAGAATGCAACCATTTTGTGCTGTCAGTGGCTGTCAGCTAGATGCAGTTATTGAAAGCAAGGGATATGCAACTAAATAATAGGTGTTATACTGTTCCAGTATTATGCTCACCCAAACAATGCATGGTCTGCCACCAAAGCTGAAATGTTCTAAGTTGTTTAACACATATAGATGTAAATATCAAGCTGAAATTCTGGTCTATCGTATCATATTCATTTTTTTATCTCAAACCTACATGCCTTCAGCATATAGCATAAACCAACGAATCTGCCTTGCCTTTTCAGTACTTTTAGAGGGGACTGAATAGGAGTGTTCTTATTTCCATATTTCGGCTAATGATAAATAGAAATACATCACATCAGCTCCTCCTGGAAATCTCTAGATCATTGCATGTTTTATTATCTCTCAAAAATAAAAACGACAGATTCATTTCGTAGAAACTGTTATTCCTTTCCTCCTAAGGTCGTCCATGACCTTCAGTGTTTAATGAACAGAAATACTCCTCTTAGCTTTACACATCCATCTCTGCACCTTTGAGGAAACCGAACATTGCCGAGTGCTTTCATTGGCCTTCACGATCCTGTAAGAAAAATGTTTCCTGTGTTTATAGGAAGCTTAACGTCCAAAAAAATATACTGCGTTTCACTATTGTTGCATAATATATCAAAATTAATCATCAATGTCATTAGCAGTAATTTCACTAGTGTAATGAAGAGCTGCATGGCCTTCAGAACAATGTGGCTTCTTAATGCTTATGTTGAAATAAGTACGAAATGTAATTTGCATGAGAAGCATGTAGTCGAAGGTTTTATTTAGAAATAATTAAAAAAGCACTTTACAGCATACAAACTACATCAGTGATTCTATAGCCTTCATGCCATTTGTCCTTCAAATACCAAACATGATCAACTGAAAAGCAGTAATCATTCAAACAAAAACCCCACTAAGCTTAAGGTTCTGTCTTTTTGTATAATCTTTCCTAATTTGTACCTTATTTAGACATTGTGTGTGGTGTCTAACCACTTTTAGTTTCCACTTTATTCACATCAATTACACCTACAACTGTATGTCTGTGCATGTACGCCTCAATCACTCACGCTCAATCACGCTAATGATGTACTACCGATGTGTCCAGTTCACTGATTGGTTGCATGAATTTATAATCTGGGCTAGAAAGAGATCAGATGAAGCCTTGCATTCACTTTAATCCACCTTAAGACATTTATTAACAGCAAATAATCTCATGTGGATGCCAAAAACTAATCTTAGCTAGCACGTTTATAATAGCCACCCCTGGGCATAACCCATGTCCGGATATTCGAAGTCATTTATGAGGGAAGTCATGAAGGGGAGGAGGTCTTGAGTGATAGGCTGAAGCTCTGTGGATGAGAAGGGATCTAAAAGACACTTTATAGGATTGCTGGGTAGGAGAATCTGCAGAATCGCTTCTGCTGGAAGAGGGGGAAGATGTGTTCAGTGTTCAGGTGATGAGAATGTAGGGTAAAAATAGAGGTCTGAGTGAAAGATTGGCAGATCTCATTAATGTTCTATTCAGCAAGGTGTCATCATGAAGAAAAAGTGAATAACCTGCTGTTCTTTTGTTTATTAGATAAAAGAGAGAACATTTTGATATACAGTATTCATATTACAGTTTCAAAGCCTCAGTGATGAAGATTATCTTAGCTTTAGAGGGTTTTTTTTTAGAATACTGTAGAATTCATTTTCTTTGGTTTATTGTACATGTTTCTAAAAGAGGGATTCGGAGCAGCTGTAGATAAAATAATGATATACTTCTATACTTCTGATTTCACAGTATCTCCAATCATTGTCACACCCTCAGTCTACAAACTGCAGTTTTGAAGAGTGTTGCTTTTTTCCACATTGAATCCCCCTGAATGAACAACCAGAGAGAATGGAGGCCCCTCTGACATGTCTGAGGTTTCACTCCTTCTCTTTTGTGCTGCGTTCCTGTCTTTCTTTCTTTCATCTGTTTGCTACCATGATGGTGGGCAGCTCCTTCTTTCCATCACATTGGGTTTCAACATTGTGCTCTTTTTCTTTCTCATCCTTGGCTCTTGAGTTAATGTATTCTCCCCCTTTAGTGTCCTGTGTGTGTGTGTGTGTGTGTGTGTGTGTGTGTGTGTGTCTTATGTTGTTTAACAATAGGTGAAGTCATTGCTCTCATTTGCTTCTGGTTTGAGTTTCCTCCATGAAGCAGCAGAAGAAGAAATGTGAGTGTGTGAAGTCAGGAAGAAAATTATTACCATTATTAAAACTTCTCAAATCGTTTTATTTTGCCTTTAGAGTGTAAAAAGGTTTCCAAACATTAAATATCTGCTCTTCAGCTTTATTTTCTTCAGCTAGTTGATGAAAATTAAGTGAATCAACTGCAATGACCACTCTGTATTTTAGATATTTCCAACTGGATGCCAAGACTTGTTGGCAACAGTGGAAGAATGGTGACAGTAAGGGGAGACTGCTGACACCCTGGAATAAGCAGAGAATGGGTGTGGAGGCTTGGCAAGCCAAAGCACATCCTACATAAGGAGGAACCCACTTTCAGTCACTATAGAGCAATATATTTTAAGACCCTCAAGATGACATGAGAGCAACGGAGAATCAACGACCTACAGAACATGTTATGACCACCCATAGCAGTCCAGCAATAATGAGACAGACAAGCACTGACTGTAGAGTCTGTGCATTTGGGGTAGTCTGCAAAAGCAAGAGAGGTCTGAAGAAAAGATGGTGTCTAACCCCAGTACCTAGAATCTCTAGACTTATGATGGGATGGTCAAAGATAGCAACATTGCTGATGTATCAGGGGAAAAGGAAATGGGAAGTCATCTGGACCATGGGGGTAGATTGTTTTGGGAAAGAAGAGAGGAAACTCAAATACTCAAAGCAGGGAAACAGGTATATAGATATCAGAATATTTTAAGGAATGGGGAAGTAAAAACCAGCACTCAAAGAGATGCATGGCAACCTGAAAAATACATTAATCACTTTGTGACAGGCAGAGTGTCACTACAGGACAGGTAGGCAAAAGAGAGAGAGGTTTCAGCAAAAACTGGTTAAACCAGAAACTTGCCATGAAGTCTACAGTGACCCAAGGCAAGTAGTGTTAGCAGTGGGAGAGAAATGTATTAAACATGATGAACCATTAATTTGATTAAGAAAAGCCCAGGTGGATATGGGTAGGGCTTGGTAATGGATATAGGATTGAGGTCAATGATAGAAGGAGTGCAAATGTGTTGATGGTTCAGGCAGATACTTGGATGAAAGCCCTGTAGAAGAGTGGGTTCCCTGGGAGGTCATGGAGCTATCAGCATGGAGTTCTTTTCAGGCTCCTGTGGGAACTGCTGGTCTGTGAAGAGCCTTTTTACATAGTAGAAGCACTTGAGTGGAAAATAGAATGCTTTCTCGGAAGACGGTTGTCAGTCTCATAAAGTTTTTCAGCTCAGAGAGCAAGCTCCAGGTCTAAGGAACATCTGTGGTGGGAAAGTACAAGGTGGCCAGATAGATATTAACATCTGGACAGGTGGCAAATGGTCAGCTGGAGTGCAGTAAGGGAGGCAGAGGAGAGGCTGCATCATGCTGACATTGCTGGCACAGTGAACTAGGGTAGGCTTGGACTTGGCTGTATTATAGGCCAAACTGCAAAACAGCATACACAAGGGAATTTCATGGCTTGGTTCAAAGAGGGATCTGGATGGTGGAGGAGGGGAAAAGAGGCATGCCAGATCAGTAGGCATGAAAGAGCAGGACAAAATCACTTGTCCAGTTGTATGCTTTGCTATAAATATCTCTGATTTTGGGAGGTCTCACAGCTAAAATGGCAGAGTTCAAGGAAGTGCCCATAAAGCTTCTTGTTGAAGTTGTTGAAAGAAAACAGATGGAGAAGGTTACTAAAACCTTAACAAAGCTTTGAACATTCTTAGGACCACTGTGAAATCCATAATATCAAAGTATAAAAAATATGGCACAATCCAGACAATACCAAAGCTGAGTGCTTGAGCAAGAGGCCAATTGTCAGAGAAATGTTCACAAGTCCAGCTGCAACACTAAAGGTATTATAGAGCTCACTGGCTGAAACTCTGCAAATCTCAAAAATATAATCAGCTCTTCACAGACTCCATGTTTGATGTTCTACCAACACCAACAAATTGTCAGAGAGTCCTGGCTGGACATCATATGGGAGACCAGCCAGGATGGAGCACATTCTCTCTTCTGGCCAAACAATCATGAGAGAAGGGACGCTCTGGTGGTGAAAAAGCCTTTAAGGGGCCAGGGGTCCTGGTCATGGCAGGTGATTGTGAAATGCTAGCAGACATGGAAAAGCAGCTCAAGTTCCCAGAGGAAATTGTGGTTTCAACCAGATATTGGCCTCTGATTGAAAGGCACAAAACAAATTGAATTTAATTGAGTTGACAGTGCCATCGTTAGAGAAGATGGAAGAGGTGCATGAGCAAAGGTTCAGGAAATACCAGTCTTTGATCTTTGAGAGAGAGCAGACAGGGTGGAAGGCCTGGAATCTCCCAGCTGAGGTGAGCATTGGTTTTCAAGGCTTATGAGTCTTGAGTAATTGGGATAAAATGTCCAGCTTGGAAGAAGTTGATAGCAAACATCACTAAACTGATGGAAACTGCATACAGGTAGCTGTGGCTGAAGAGAGGACAGCACTACCAAAATCAAACTGGAATTAAGGAGGCAGGACAGTGAAGAGACTGGATGGGACAATTTCAGGATGTTGTTTCTGCTGTAAAGTGGCTTAAATTATCAAAACACCAATAAGAACAAGCTTGAAGAAATCTGATTTGAAATCCATATGACCCAACATGAATTCATGATGCCAGTGGGGCTAGCTACAGCCTTAGTCCCTGGGGAGGCCTTTCATGGCTCTAGTTAATTAAATGTACAGGTTTGTGTGGAATTAAGTATAATGTGAGTAATCTATATGGGTGGCTTACCTGTGGCACTGAGCATACATTAATAGTGCCAGTGGAGCTTGCTACAGCTTTAGGCAATGGTGAGGCCTGTATGATTCTGATTGTGTTAAGTGGAGAGGTTTGTGTGGCATTAGGTGTAATGTGAGACATCTATATGGAACCAGTAACACTGAGTATGCATTAACAGTTCCAGTCGGGCTTGTTGCAGCTTTTGGCACTGTGGAGGACTGTAGACAAAACGATTGCAGTATTATTATTTTTCACACCCTTTTTCTAAAAAAATGATTAGGATTATCTATATTCTGCACTAGGACTGTGCTGCCCATAAGTATATTTGATAGCCAGTCACAATGCAGAATGCTGAATTTTCTGAATATGTGTAGAGAAACATAAACCCTAAGCTGTTTTACACTTTACTTTTTATTACTTGAAAAAACTTTGTGGCCCAGAGAAACAACTAAGCCTGTCGGAAAGGGTAAGTTCTGCTGTTTATTTTGATATATGGTACTTATATGGTAATATCTATGAAAGCAGTCAAACAACAAACAGCATTTAGATTGCTAGGCTGAATTACCTGTCTACCAGAAGACAGGTAACTATGGTGTCACTTTGAAAACATTTGTCCTTTATGAAAAGCCTCCATGAAATATTTAGTCCTCCTAAATATTTATCTGTGTTTTGAGGATTCATGCTCCCTTGCCTTTTCTTCTGCTAAATTAAAAACCATGATCTTTAGCTTCTCAGAATGTGGGTTCTCAAACTTGTTATCCAGCACCAACAATCTCTGATTCTGGTCTTCTTCTCTGAGCTACGTTAGTGTAAAAATGTGAAACACAAAGTCCATTCTGGGCTACTGTAGAGAAACGTGGTGGTCGTGGCAGCCTCTGCAGAAGAAGACCCGCTCACAAGTAGATACAAAAGGCTCGTTCTGAGCTAACAAAAACCTAACAATTAATAGTTACGGGTTATAATTCACTAATAAAAGCATAATTATAAATAATATATTCCATTTATGTGAATGGATCCCCCTAAATCCTACACATTGCACCTTTTTAAAAAAAAAAAAAAGCCAAAAAATTGCATAATGGTGATTGCATTAATAATAATGATCTACTATAGGGCTAGTATTTAATTTTGAGGGTTCACACTAAATGTGTTAAACAGTGTACATCTCTGTTCATTTTAAATCCACCTGTGTCCAGTTGTATGCTTTACTATAAATATCTCTGATTTTGGGAGGTCTCACAGCTAAAATGGCACATCAGACCAGTCCTGCTGTGATGAAGGTCAAGGAAGTGCCCATAAAGCTTCAAGTTGAAGTTGTTGAAAGAAAAAAGATGAAGACGGCTACTAAAACATTAGAAAGCTTTGAACTTTCTTATGGCCACTGTGAAAATCATTATATCAAAGTGGAACAAATATGGCACAATCCAGACAATACCAAAGCTGAGTGCTTATGCAAGAAGGGCAATTGTCAAAGAAGTGTTCAAGAGCCCTGAAGGAGTTGCAGAGCTCACTGGCTGAAACTGTGGAAACCTCAACAATAATCAACTCTTCACAGAGTCAGGTTCTGTGAAAGACGGACAAGAAGCCACTTCTGAGAAAGGCCACCATTCCTGGGCTAAAGCATGTTGATGGTTGCAAGATGCTCTAGGATTGCTTTTCAGCAGGAGGAACTGGAACATAGGTGAAGCGAAAGAAAAGCAAATTGTTGAGGAGAACCTATTACAGTCAGCCACATCTCTGTGCTATGACCTGAAAAGTGCTGGCCATCAGCATTCTCCATCGAATTTGACAACGTTGGACAAAATCTTTTTGAAGATTAGAAGAAAATGCCAAAATAAAATGTGCAAAGCTCAGAGAGACACATCCAAGACAACTGAAATCTGAAATATCCTTACATTGAGGGGTAAACAATTAAGCAGTTTTCATTTTAAGGACATATTTCATTTATATTTATTTTCTTTTTTATTTATTTCTGTAGCATATCACTTCAGAATCAGAGGCGTAGAAAGTGTCATGTCACAGGGCATACACCATGGCAAGACATGACAGGTAACATTGAGGATCGTAGACGCAGTGGTCGGCCAAGGAAACTTAATGCAGCAGATGACAAACATATCAAGCTTATTGCCCTTCGAAATCGGAAGATGTCCAGCAGTGCCATCAGCTCAGAACTGCCAGAAACCAGTGGGACTCAGGTGCACCCATCTACTGTCTGGAGAAGCCTGGCCAGAAGTGGTCTTCATGGAAGAGTTCAGCCAAAAAGCCAAGGCCAAGCGATTCAACTATACACGAAAACATAGGAAGTGGGGTGTAGAAAAATGGCAGCCGGTGCTCTGGACTGATGAGTCAAAATTTGAAATATTTGGCTGTAGCAAAAGGCAGTTGTCTGCCGAAGGGCTGGAGAGCAGTACAATAATGAGTGTCTGCAGGCAACAGTGAAGCATGGTGGAGGTTCCTTACAAGTTTGGGGCTGTATTTCTGCAAATGGAGTTGGAGATTTTGTTAATGGTGTCCTCAATGCTGAGAAATAGAGCCAGATACTTATCCATCATGCAGTACCACCAGGGAGGCGTATGATTGGCCCCAAATGTATTCTGCAGCGGAACAACGACCCCAAACATACAGCCAATGTCATTAATCTTCAGTGTCAAGAAGAACAAGAAGTCCTTGAAGTGATGGTCTGGCCCCCACAGAGCCCTGATCTCAACATCATGGAGTCTGGGATAACATGAAAAGGGATTACATGAAAAGACAGAAGGATTTGAGGAAGCCTACATCCACAGAAGAGATATGGTTAGTTCTCCACGATGTTTGGAACAACCTACCAGCCGAGTTCTTTAAAAAAACTGTGCAAGTGTACCTAGAAGAATTGATGCTGTTTTGAATTCAAAGGGTGGTCACACCAAATATTGATTTGATTTAGATTTCTCTTCTGTTCATTCACTGCATTTTGATACTTGTTGAAAATAAACTATGAACACTTCCATTTTTGGAAGCATTCGTAGTTTACAGCATTTTTCTGCACCTGTAAAATAACATTGTTATGTGCAATAATTGTGCTGTATTAACATGGATAAATTGTCAGAGTTATTTTTACAAACACATCACTGGATGTGATTGATGTGATTGAAAACCTCAGTCACTAAACATTTAAAAATAATCTCTACACTGAAGATCAAATGTTCAAGGTTTGTGAGAATTTAGAACAGACTTATCAGCAGCATGATAGCAGCAAAACAGTAAACAGTATAGCTCTCTGAGCGCAGATATTAAGGTGACAACCAGGGACACAGTGGAGGTTTTATTGCCAGATCTGAGAAAAACAAAGACTTGTTTTATAAGGTACCGATATGAAGAATAATGGCGCTTCCCAACGTATGGATTGTTCCAAATCTACACAGAAGAGAGTTCTTTCCTGCAGAAGCACAAAGACCTCAAATCCTGAAGACCACATATGCTCAAGGCTCAAGAGGAACATTCACTTCAAGGACATCATTGCTCTCTTCCTCCCCCTCCCTTCATCTCTTCTTCTTATTCATCATCCCTCTCTCATCATGTGCTTCACATACTTCCTCACACACACGCACACACATTAATGCTATAGATTCAGTGGAGGGTCTGACAGGCACTGGCATGATGAAACGAAACATCACACAAGGTCAATCCTACAGTGCAATCTTTATTTCAATTCTTTTCTCCGCACACACGCTGCATGAAAATGATTGGCACGTTACAAAAGAATGGCCAAAACACACTCATTCTAATTTTCCATTTACACAACTGAAAAAAAATACTTGCTTATCATTTAACTGCAGTAATGTTTTTGAATGTATATTTCTTTCTCTCTGGAACATACAGGGGTTAGACAATGAAACTGAAACACCTGTCATTTTAGTGTGGGAGGTTTCATGGCTAAATTGGACCAG
>JAOVVG010000020.1:15233882-15245400 GCA_028566375.1 Leptodoras nelsoni
GAGAGAGAGAGAGAGAGAGAGAGAGAGAGAGAGAGCATCATATAGAGTAATTTTACTACTAATAAGATATATCTATATATCTATATCTGTTATACTGGGTACAAGGTGGGATGCTTAGGATTGAACAGAGAACCCTGGTGCTAAATAGTATACTTATGGACCTCACATAATATCTTGTATTACAATATATCTACTATACTCGAATCTGTTCTATACTATACTTTTATACTACGTATAATATATCTATTATGGATGTAACTGACATGTGCTGTTCTGCCTGTTGGATTTACTACTAGCCTTGGTTTACTTGCTCTTCTAGGTTGTTAATATTTTGGGGAAACAACTAATTAAATTTACTTGAAAATATCACAGGCTGGTTGCAACATTTCAAGAACAAAGTCATAATACTATGACAAAATGTTACATATGAGAGCAATGCTTGGTGAGTGTGTATGTGTGTATGTATGTAGTATGCATGTTAAAGCCCCATGTGATTTGGAGAAACCAGCAAAAATATGCCAGAATTTAAAAGTATCCAGTGAAAAATCCCACCCCTCCGTAAAAGCCCCCCTTCTCAAGCCACATTCTCAAAAAACATGAATGCACATTGCTAGTATACTGTCTACGAGAGAGAGAGAGTGGTGGGGAGAGGAGCGTAACAAAGCACCTGTAAGAGCAGCACTGACAAAACATTCTCTGACTCATCGAGACATGAACTCCACTAGACCTCTGAAGGTGTGCTGTGGTATCTCGCACAAAGACGTTAGCAGCAGATCGTTTAAGTCCTGTAAGTTGTGAGTTGGGGCGTCCATGAATGTGAAAGCACATACCACAGATACTCAGGAATTTGGAGGCCAAGTCAACACCTTGAACACTTTGTCATGAATCTCAATAGTTAGCCTGTAATCACAGCTAAACACTCGAGTTTTAATGACCCAGGTTGTAAAAGCAGTTAGGAACGTTTTTTGAGACACTGCCATCCAAAATATAGTTTATCCACCTAGTTACTCTGTCCTCTGAGGCCGAGAGTGATGTAGCGATGTGTGTTGGTCTGTACAGCCGACAGCTTAACTTCGACTTAATGCTGGAGCACACGACAAATAAACAAACAAAAAAATGGCACCCCTTGGCAACTGTGATTCTCCAGCAGTAGGTGGAGATACTCAGATGGACAGCGCTATCATTTCAGCGATTTCACTTGTGATGTAACATGCTATACAGATTCTGAATGAAGTGATTAATCCAATATTTTATGAAACAGACAGAAATATTAAGAACTGACTGGCATTCCATGTTTCAAAGATTTTGGGATAAAAGGTACTCCAGAACCCCAACCGTGCCGCATGTAAATAAAACCTGAAGAAGCTCATATTTTTTTTCACGGCTGCTTTAAATGAGACATTAGCAGCTCCAATCTGGCAACATGTCCCCCCTGCGGATTTATTAGCCACACCCCTTCGCTCCTGGCCCCGCCCCTCTGCTCGCGGTCTCTTCAGTCTGACTGATCCTGCGGAGGCTGTAACACATCAAAGAGGGCTCGCGTGCTTCGCATTCTCTCTCCCGCTGCAACCTGTCGCGTGAGGATTTTTAAACACGGATCGGAAAACGGTTAAGGATTTAAACTGTAACGGAAAAAAATAACCGTTAAGGATTTCAATTGGGACGAAATCTAGTGAGTGGCTTGGAGAGGGATCCCGCGCGCTGTTTAACTGAGGTAAAGCCACAGTGTTTAATGTCTACCATCAAAATAAGACCTTTCAAACCTGTCACGCGCGTGTGCGGTGTTTTATTTTACCTCACAAACCGGATGTGGTGGGGTTTTATTTAAACAGAAACGGAGGGTTTATATGTGACACGTTTAAAGCATGTTTCATTAACATTCCTTTGAGTTGTGAAGTGCTCTGTCAGCAAAATGTGTCTCTTTCTGTTTGTAAATTATACATTCACGAGTTAAGTTATAATGACGTTAGAAAATGATGTTGACGTCGTGCTTGTGTTTGAGATTGGATGTAGGGATGGTTTCATTCTCCTGTCTTACTCAGTAAAGTTACTCGGGGGTGGAGTAGGAAGCATGGAGGAAGAAAATCGCATGGCTCCCTGGAGAACATGTGCACTAATGGAGGAAACTGAAGCTCAAATGACATGAAGTGCACTACAGAAGGTGTAGGAGGCTTTATCTCACACCACATGTAGGAATCACACCACCTGTCAGGAAGTCGAATGTCTATCAAACCACTTTATACCCTGTGTAGTTCTTAGTACCACATCCTAACCGTCATATTTAATATCAGTTACAAATTGCACTAAAAAAATCCAATCTTATAATATCACAAATGTCTATGAACTTGAGAACTGAAGAAGACCCCTACATCTGGCATAGCGCTATACTTTTTACTTCATACACTATACAGGTTGTAGGAGCCATTATTTTGCCAGTGACAGCATCTACACAGCCGGTGTAGTGTCCCTGTGTAGGGAGCTGAATGCTAAATGGTTCCCCTTTTGTCTATTCGTTTCATCTAGTGCACTTATCAGGTGGACATATTATCCCTTATATTATGAAACTTTAGAGTTTTTGAGGAACAGCAGAACTAAAGCAGAACTTCAGTTCCTGTACAAGTTCCTGTTCCTGTCAGAACCGTGCCGGTCATTGTCAGTAAAGGAAGTGATGCAGAAATGGGTCTACCATTTTTTGTGTAGCATGTTTTCCACTGTAAGAGCTCCTCAGGAACCCAGGGAACCCCTCAAAGATGAACAACGACCGATTGAACATATTTGTTGCCAATAATCCAGTTGTTTCTTCATTAGACAATTTTTTTTAATTTAACGCTTTTTTTAAACAATGATCCTATTTTGTTTTGTTAATGTTAGTTCCTAGCAACAAAACGACCCGTTCTTGGATACGTTTTAGTACAACGGCTTAAAAGAAACAGCTAGATAATAATGCTCAAAATATTGATTTTAATGCCAGTATTTAGTCAGTGTTGGACAGAGATGGTGTCATGGAGATAGCTAAACATTAAACTGATACATAGATAGCTTTTTATTCTTTTATACTAAGTATTAAATAAAACAAAATAACACAAGCACACACCTTGCTAAAGGTGAGTTTTAAGCCTTAAGTTCACACCTGGCATTAACATGCATCCTGGGCGATCAGATCGCAAGTGGTCACTGTTAAGGACAAGTGTGAACGGGATCAAATGCGTCTCAAAGACGCACTGAGATCTGATCGCTCAGACCACATTCGGTCATGGTGTGGCCACATTGTATGCGAATGTATCCTGAGCCACATTGAAGGACTCAACTAATGTCCTCTGCATATACGCACCACCAGCATCAAAGTGCTGTATTGTTTTTGATTTATTTTTCTGTTAATTTCTGATGGATTAGGAACAGGAAGTGAATGGCTGCCTCCCTCCAGTTAAAAGCGACAACGAATTTGGTCTTAGCAAACTGAAACTATATGTATGTTTATTTGTGTATATAGAGAGAGGAACTGAGATCCGATGTGTATGTGGCCAATCACTGCCTAATGCCAGATGTGAACTGACCTACTCGGAGCTGTCCACTTGCGATCCGTTCACCAAGGACACTTAATGCCAGGTGTGAACAAGGCCAGTGAGTGAGTGAGTTTCAGGTCAGGTCCATGAGGTGCTTCACATCTAAAAAAGTAATAAATAACATGCTGTGTCTCTGAGAACCATCACTGTAGAATATTAATATCACCTAGGCAACTGAGATGAACACTGGAAGTTGTCAAAAATCACATTACTCAGTGCACATTTGGGTTAATTGAACAAAATTTTCTAATTTTTAAATCTAATAATTTAGAAGCTTATAAATTATATCTTTTTAAATATATATTAGAAATAAAAAAACAATATCATCATTTTTTAATATCATGCTCAGACAGGTGCTCATATATAGGCTACAACTTAATGAATCATGAAATCACACTATGTGCATGGGACATAGGCTATTTTGTTGAGCTTATAATTTGCTATGTGACTTGAATAAAATGGCCCCAGTTGTTTAGTGTTTTGTTTTTTTATATTTTATATATTTTTTTAGATTTTATATTTACATTATGGAAATACCGTAATGAAAACATACCTACAGTTTGAAGGATAAGCTGACCAAGTACTCACCTGCTATGTGTACTTTTCCCTTCATAATATTATTAATAAAAAAAGTCAGTCATTACATTAAGCAACATTTCCATTTAAGATTTAATTAGTGAATAGCATCACAGTTATGTATTTAATATTGGTCTCAAATGGCATTCTACAGTGTTTCAAGTATATTTACATGCAAGACATAACTTTCAGCATGACATATTTCAGTTCAAGGTAGGTCAAGGTCAAAACAGAGACACACCTCTATTTTAGACAAACTCCGCTTGTTATACTTAATTTAATAGCACTTGGTTACGCCTGAGGTCTGAATAACGACTTGTGCAATTACATTATTAACCTCTCACTAAAACTCACTCAACTATGAATACTGTACATGAAACTTAACTAAGAAAACTGTATATGCATTATGGGCTATAAATCTGTATAACCAATAGGTTTGGAATCAGTGATTTACATGAAAATTGGGTACAGAACTGTAATGATTTGATTCGAGTGTTCCAGGTTGAGTTCTGTAGGATGCTGATGTGCTGAGAATAAAGAGAATCATCACTTCCTTGTAGAAGTTGAAAACAGAAGTGTGTTTAGTGAATAAAACAATGACTGTTGACTAAAATGACAGGTGATTACACATAGGTCCTGGCTGTTACTGTTTATACACACACACACAGCCTTGGTGAGTAGTTGAGTGAAACCCCAGTGTGACGCTGTAACTGAAGCCGTGTCTTTGTCTCGTCTTGTTGGTTATTGACATGTCTGACCTGTAGGCCTGGAGTCTTAACGTCAGGATGTTCAACTGCATTCCTCTCTATCTCCTGAACAAACACCATCTCAGCCCTCAGGGCCAGATTTCCTTATGAACAGGACATGCTTAAACAGAATGCGTAATAATGCAGTCTTAATACAGGAAGGTATTTTGACTTTGCTTGATGCATTTCAGAATGTTATCATGGAATCACTTCGAAATGTGTGGATTTTAACCTGGAGTGGACTGAAAATATAAATGGGACTGAAATATAAACTGTATACAAGGTCTGTCCAGAAAGTAATGAGAATGAAATTCTCATACACGTTGGGGAAAAGAAGAAATCACACAAAGCCAAGTCGGGGCTATAGGGTGGATGTGGAAGGACTGGAATTTTTTTTTTTCAGCCATATTCTCTCAGAGGCAGTGAAGTGTGACTCAGTGCATTGTCATGATGGAGGATCCATGAACAGTTGATCTGATGGCACACACACAAAACCCTCTTTCATAAACACTCCAAGGTAAAGTGTTACATTTACAGTTTGACATCCTGGTACAAATTCTTTGGAATGGACGATCCCTTGAGAATCAAAAAAGATTAAAAAAAGGCGGATTCTTTGGGTGGGGTGATGTTGTCTTTCGTCTCAGGATCATACTAGAACAGCCATGATTCATCTCCTGTGCCTACTCTGTTCAGATAATTGGGCTCTCTTGTTAAATAATCAGACCATAGGGTAGCTTGTCTTCAACGTTTCAAGAGTTTCTGATTCACTTTTTACCAGTTTTCATGCAGAATTTGATCAAGTGCCATTACTCCAAACTCAAGTTATGGACAAGCGACCCAGTCGTTTAAGAAGAGAGCCCAATTTCCTGAACAAGATTCCTCAAGTTTAAGACATATCCCCGTGCGTAAGCCCTGCAGACCGCGGGAATTTCGTTCTCATTACATTCCGGACAGACCTCGTTAAAATTGTTTAAAAAAAAAACCTCCATGATGCGCTTGATGCTTATATTTAAACTGTAGGAACTAGTTAAGTGTAATAATGTGTTTTATTCAATCTAGAAATACAACCAGTTACAAACCAAAAATGGTGAATATTTTCTAATGGACTCCAAATTAGTCTTTTAAGCATCATTAGTCATGTGTAACTGATTAGTCAGTAAAGTCTGCTATAGACAGTTACTCCATGGTCAAAATACAGATCAAAATGCATTTTTGTCTATTGCCGTTTCACTCGAAAACATGTCCTACTCAAGCGGTTCTCATCTCTATTGTGTCTGACTGCGGCACCCCAAAAATTTCACACCCCCTCCCTCTGGATTCACCCGAGTCTCAGTACAGCGGCTCTGTTTCTGGGCACAGGCCCGCGACCGTGCCGTAAACTCTTTAAACACGCTATATCGCCACTTCTGCTGCCACTCCAAGCAACTTTATCATACATGATTGCTATAAAATGTTTACAGAAGTACACAGCATTGCTGACCAGAACTAATCCAAACAATGTTCTGATTTTTTTGGCTCAGCAGCACTGAACACTACTGTGCTAGTTAATTTTTTTTTTTTGTCTCACCCGAAACAATGAGCCTTATTTATCAACAAACAAATCTTTCATAGGAGCGTTCCTGCAAGAAATTTCTTCATTAAAACCCTGTAAATTCATACTGTGCTCCTGAGTGCGTGAGTAAATTTACAGACGAGAAGAACTCATTTAAACATCGACTTCAGATCATATAATTTTGCAGGGATTACTGCACTTTTATGTATGGATTATACTGTCGAGTTTAAATAGCTTTATATAGCAGACACCCTTATCCAGAAGTGCTTTGGAGTCTCTGTCAACAACACATCCTCATGGGAGTTCACTAGGTTCAGGGACTAAGAACACCATCAAGGAAATATAGTGAAAACTTGTAAAATGGAACTTTTTATTGGCATTGTAGAATGTCAAAATCATTCCCACGTCTTTACCCTGCTCCTGTTTCGTGTTCCCAGCTGCCCGTGCATGAGTTCTGTAGGCATCGCTGCATGCAAATGGGATGTAAAATGCATTCTGCACATTTTCGGTGATGAACATGTGCACAGATCAAACGTTTGTAGAACATTTTAGTTTGGTTTGGTATACACAAACATTTGCATTACTAAACTTTACTAACAGATTGATACATGAGGCCCGGTGTAAGACTCATGGAAGGAAAATTTGCTTTTAAAGAAATCTTTCGGGGGAAAAATTTTTTTCATTGTTTCTCTTTGGTTTTTGCTCTAAATGTAAGCCTGTGCAAGAATACATTTAATAAATGTCATTTTCTGCTTTGCCTTGTTCGTTTTTAAATGGTTGATTAATACCTGTATATTCATTTCAAACCAGAAAACCTTTCAATCATTAAATACGTTTTAGAAATCTAAATCATTAAATATGTATCATTAATAATCATGAATATATATTTTTTTCTTAATTGTTTTTTTTTTCTTGATTATTTTTCTTTTTTTGTTGCTAGCACTCTTTGTTAGCAAAACCCCAGTGACACTGGATGTTGTGATGTGTAAAGTCTGTAGATGACTTTGGACCCATGTGCAATCTGTTTATTTAGCACCAAATCACTAAACGGTGGATTTTCACACCCAAACTAAAATCTACTGCAATTATCAAGCAACAAGACGCTGACACGTGTAGTGGAGTTCACATGCTCCTTTAAGTCAACTAATTTAACTTTACGCTGCGTTAGTGACTGTTACAATGTGCACACCTGAACAGTTTTATGTTTTAATGAGAAATGACAAATGAATGAATAAGAATTGGAAAAAGACAGATGATTCACGGTGTGTCCTGAGTCCAGTCAGTCACTTCATGGCTTCTGATTGCTTCATTTTATTATATCGCATTACCTCAGTCTGACCCAGTGTGTAACTCACGACTCAAACACACCCTCTAATACAAACTCAGACCCGTGTCCTGGGCTGCTGGAGAAGAACAAATCATACCTAAAGAGCACGAAGCTTTTGTATAAATAACTCTGTATGCTAGATTGTCAGTAATGATGCCACTAACCTTCAGCTGAACACTACAGTGTGACACAATGACTTTCTACAGAACTGAGCCTCTACTTCACCTCATACCGGTGCCATCCAGAGCGAACCTGTTCCTGATCGCTTCATTTCAGGACATATCACTATCCAGTAACATGTTTGAATTGAATTGAGGCTCCTGTCTGTGGCCTCATCTTCTCATCACGGGTTTAATAACCTTTAACGTTTACATTAACAGTCAGTCATCAGTTAATTAACATAGCTGTGAGTTTATTAATGAATGCTGAAATGGATTGTTAAACACTAGAATTCTTTTTTTTTCCTATGGGAAATTATTTATTCCTCTTATACGAATACATTTCACTATTAAAGAATGACACGTCATACTCTTTATCTGTTTATGGTTACAGTTCTAATCACACCCTCACCTTGCTCTTTTGAATTTAATCAGCGAACTTTGAAAACTCCTCCATCCTGAAGAAGTCTTTACCATGTCGGACTTAAACCTAAAGTTATAGTTTTATCTCAGACTGTAACAAAGTGGCGATGCTGGGCTTGGGCTTCTAGCAATGATGTTAAATAACATCTCCAGAAAACAGAACGCTTCACCATGTCAAGAGTTAAACACATTCTAAATCTGTTCCTGTAGAAACTGTAAGGTGTTGGAGTAAGCGCATTAATGTAAACCCGTTACTGAAAATGAATCGACACCAAACCGAAGCCTGAATTCAGCAGCGCTGTGGGATGAACGTCGGTAGGGAACTAAAGCTGAATGTAAAGCGTTATAAACGTGTGTCACGTGACAGAAACAAAACCCACAGCAAGCAAGAGATTGTGTTTCTCAGGTTATCAGGTTCCTGTGTGTGTGTGCATGTGTGTGTGTGTGTGTGTGTGTGTGTGTGTGTGTGTGTGAGTGTGAGAAAGAGAGAGAGAGATGGGTGGAGTCACCGAACAACCTGACTTCATGTGATGAAACTAAAAGCAGGACAAAGGTGAAGGTTTTGTTCTTTTTTTTTTAATCCACCTAAAGCACAGGACTGTGTGGATGTGAGTCAGTACGACACACTACCACAATTATAAAACATACATTTCATTGTAAAGTTCACCTTAAAGTCTCTCTCACACACACACATACACATACACACACACACTGTGTCATTAATAGGTGTTAGTGTTGTACCCTTTTATCATGAGAAAAACTGGAATCCTGTGTATGTGTGTGTTTGACCTTGTCCTTCATGGTCACAGTGTGAAACTCACCATAGTGTGAGTCACTAACCCCCTCACACACACGCACACATTCCTAACATTCCGCTTTCTCCATTCAGATTCCTCATGAGTGTTTTATTGGATTGCCAAATTGACCATCGTGTTGAATTGTGGCGCTTCGGAGACAAGACTCTCAGCTTCCCAATGTAAAACATGAGACGGAGCAGTACAGTGACGCCGTACAGGTTCTCCCTGACTAGGCTAAACTTGTTTTCCTTCACATGAAATAGGAAAGTAAGATTTCATGACTAAAATAGGAAATTAAATAATATCTGTTTAAAAAAAAAAAAGTTCACTCAGTGAATCTTTTTTCGATTTGTTTCACCGCACAAAATGTATCCATCAAATATTCCTGTATGCAAATATTAATGTGAAGAGAGTCACTCTGGAAGTACTGGAAGTATGCCAGGGTCTGATTAAGATGCATGGAAAAACAAGGTACCCAGGTAAGCCTTGTTTTACCGGACAGGGCTCAGCGGCGTAACGCCTCACACGAGAGTGACGGCAGAATGTCCCTGGTATGGGAGAAGAAAACTCTGTGGAACGGATATGCAGATATTCTTCCAGTGTGTTTTCCTACATCCAGCATGATCTGATCGTATATTTTATAAGCCCTGAATGAAAATGTTTTCCCCAGGATCAAATCCAGGTTGCAGAGGCAAAAATTTAAGGACACACTATTTTCCCACACATGCTTTAATCGTGTTGGTTTAACACTCTAGTTATTTATTTCCTCCTGCCGGTGCCGACAGCCTGACCTAAAGCTGAGCGATCACATATTACCTGTTTTTCGGTGTAGGCAGACTCCTCACGCATGCACATTCCCACACCGAGCCTGTCAGTCAGTCTGTGAGCGAAAATGCCTCTTCTAGGCAAATCGGCCCCACTAAAACGCATCAACGTTAATCTCAAAGGAGAAATGCTAGAGCTTTTGTAGTATTTATTGTTTTAAAGTGAGCCAGTATCATGTTTATTTATGTATACTATATGTTTTATGAAATCTTACTGGACTGCAGAATAAATTTGGATTTCATGCTGGTTGTACCTTTTCTTTGAGATTTTAATAATGAATTCTTGTTTTACAATGATAATACAATAATCATTTCCAGCATTATCATCATTTAATTTATTTCTTTGTTTGTTTCATCATGCTGATCTCCGTAGGGCTGTGTTGGTGTTGGTATGAGCTTTAAAGGGTAACTGACAAGTCGGTGTTCAAATTTTGTTGCTACGCGTAGAATCGGTTTTAATTTTCTGCCCTTTTTTTCCTCTCAGGTGTCTTGGGTCACACACTCGTACACATCATGACCAGTCAGCCTTCCCTCTGCTCCACTGGCTTCACCCACCCATAATCCAGAGACGCATCGTTCCCAAAATGTCAGCGTGCAGTGAATTTGCAGAGCACGTGTGGAAACCGGGATCCTGTAAGAACTGCTTCCACCCACGTAGCGCCCACGCTAGCACCAAAGGCAGGAAGAGCTTGTGCAGGGACGAAGAGGGGGATGAAGGCGTCTCACATTCGTCCTACATCAAGCCCACTATCGCTGTCAAGCCCACCATGATTAATTTGGACACAACGGAGATGGCAGCAGAGTTTACTACAAACACACAGCAGGTATTTGTGCACCAGTTACACTAAAGGTTCATTCATTAGGGCGGGGCTCATTTCAACACCTGAACAACATAACCAAAAGCTGTACATGGAGAAAAAACAAAAAAAAGTCTAATGTATGCCAATTGTGCAGATTCTAGGGCAATATTGCAGAAGAATTGTCAGGGTTACAACACTTGAAGCTAGAGTCACCAATAACAGTTGCATTTTCAGATAGCGTACAGTTTTAAGTATGAACATGTTTAAAAAAGTGGCAATTTGGGAAAGCCTTAAGTTTAGCAACAGAAACTTGGGAGATGGCCATCCCAGTAAAAAACTCATTTTCTTTTGTGTATTGGATCTCATGTACAAGTGAATAAACCTGTACAGTCACTGGTGGTCAAACTATGTTCCTGTTGGCTCATAAGTAAATATACCATAGTTTAGGGCATTGATATGGAATTTATATGGTGTAGTAAACAATATATACAATGTTTCATGAAAACTTGATTATGTTAAAAATGAAGGCTTGAATTTTATTATACAGTATCAGTCAAAAGTTTGGACACGCCTCAAATTCAGTGGTTTTTCATTATTTTAAAATGTTCTGCATTGTAGATTAATACTAAAGTCATCAGAACTGTGAGGAAATACATATAGAATTATTTAGTAAATAAAAAAGTGTTAAACAAACCAGAATATGTTTTATATTTTAGATTCTTCAAAGTAGGCACCTCTTGCTTAGTTGACAG
>JAOVVG010000020.1:15600567-15610576 GCA_028566375.1 Leptodoras nelsoni
ACTGACTCACTGATGTGCTCACTCACTCATTCACTCACTAACTCATTCACTCACTCAGTCACTCACTGATGCACTCACTCACTCACTCATTCACTCACTCACTCACTGACTCACTGATGTGCTCACTCACTCATTCACTCACTAACTCATTCACTCACTCAGTCACTCACTGATGCACTCAGTCACTCACTCATTCACTCACTCACTCACTCACTGATGCACTTACTCACTCACTGATGCACTCACTCACTCACTGATGCACTTACCCACTGATGCACTCACTCATTCACTTACTCACTGATGCACTCACTCACACACCCACTGATGCACTCACTGACTCACTGATGCACTCACTCATTCACTCACTGATGCACTCACTCACTCACTAATGCACTCACTCACCCACTGATGCACTCACTCATTCACTTACTCACTGATGCACTCACTCACCCACTGATGCACTCACTCACTCATTCACTTACTCACTCACCCACTGATGCACTCACTCATTCACTTACTCACTGATGCACTCACTCACCCACTGATGCACTCACTCACTCATTCACTTACTCACTCACCCACTGATGCACTCACTCATTCACTTACTCACTTACTCACTGATGCACTCACTCACCCACTGATGCACTCACTCACTCATTCACTTACTCACTCACTGATGCACTCACTCACTCATTCACTCACTCACTCACTGACTTGCCCATTCACTCACTCAGACATGCTCACTCACTCATGCACTCACTCATGCACTCACTCACTCACTGATGCGCTCACTCACTCACTCACTGATGCACTCACTCACTCACTCATGCACTCACTGACTCACTCACTGATGCACTCACTCATTCACTCACTCACTGACTTGCCCATTCATGCACTCACTGACTCACTGATGCACTCACTGACTCACTGATGCACTCACTGACTCACTGATGCACTCACTCACTCACTCACTCACTGATGCACTCACTGATGCACTCACTGATGCAGTCACTGATGCAGTCACTGACTCACTGATGCACTCACTCACTGATGCACTCACTCACTCACTGATGCACTCACTCACTGATGCACTCACTCACTCACTGATGCACTCACTCACTCACTGATGCACTCACTGATGCACATACTCACTCATTCACTCACTTACTGATGCACTCACTCACTGATGCACTCACTCACTCACTGATGCACTCACTCATTCACTCACGGATGCACTCACTCACTCACTCACTCACTCACCGACTGATGCACTCACTCGCTCACTGACTTGCCCATTCACTCACTCACTGACTCACTGATGTGCTCACTCACTCATTCACTCACTCATTCATTCATTCACTTACTCACTCGCTCACTCATTCACTGATGTATTCACTCACTCACTGATACACTCACTCACTCACTGATACACTCATTCACTCACTGACTCACTGATGCACTCACTCATTCACTCACTCACTGAATCACTGATGCACTCATTCACTCACTCACTGATGCACTCACTCATTCACTCACTGACTCACTGATGCACTCACTTATTCACTCACTCACTGACTCACTGATGCACTCACTCATTCACTCACTCACTGATGCACTCACTCACTGACCTACTGATGCACTCACTCATTCACCCACTCACTGATGCACTCACTCACTCATTCACTCACTCACTGACTCACTGATGTGCTCGCTCACTCACTTATGCTTTCACTCTTTCACTCACTCACTGATGCACTCATTCACTCACTCGCTCACTCACTCTTTCACTCACTCACTGATGCACTCACTCACTATGCTTTCACTCTTTCACTCACTCACTGATGCACTCATTCACTCACTGACTCACTCACTGATGCACTCACTGATGCACTCACTCACTGATGCACTCACTCATTCACTTACTCACTCACTCACTCACTGATGCACTCACTCACTCACTCGCTTACTGTTATATGTAAGCAATAAAGCACTGTTTTTTCTTGGTCTAGTGAAATACTGAGGTGCTGATGTAGTCAAATTACTTTCACCAGTCCAAAGTTGATTATTTTCCTATAACAGCATGTCACTGAGTGTTTTAAACAACAGCAAAAATTAAAACTTTTCTTTATTAAACATCAAGACTTCATAATATTTATATCTTATTGTTGTGAACTGCCAATGGAACAAGTTAGTGCCTGTTATCAGTTGTTACAGAGGTTGATATAAATTATATAAACAGTTGTTCCCTTACTATCTTTGCCTCTAACTGTTACAAAGCACATATACTGGAAAACTTTCATAAATGTTAACGTTTCCATGTATAAAACCTCACCACATCGATGATTGGTTAGTGTTGCTGTGATCGACAGGGTAGAGACAGTATGCCATTCCTTCTACCTGACCAGTTTTGCTTTCTAGACTCATAGCCACTGATGGCTGTGGCATCATTGGGAGAGGAAGAAAAACTAGTTATGGTTTCTTCTATTATTTTTGGACAAGATTTTCATTTGGACATGAACTATATGGTACCTCAATTTGTCTCTGTGTACTCTGTCCTAACATTGATCTTCAGGATGAACTGGGAGTGCATAACCTGTCGAAACTTAAGAGCGTTTCAGTGTATGTGTGCATGTGTGCGTGTGTGTGTCTCTGTGAATCAGTGTTTGGCTAGTCTGTCCTGATATCAGTGTCTCACAGAGGTGCTGAAGCTCAGCTCCAGGGCCGGATATTACACTCACCTCCAACCTGACAGGAGCTCCAGCTAATCAACTGCTCATTATTTTAGCACATCGAGACACAAGCCAAGAGACTACAGGAGAGAGAAAATGTGTGTGTGTCTTTGTTTTCAATAAGACAGACAGAAACTAAACGCTTCGTTAGAGATTAGCTTAGTCTGCTGAGGACTATGACTCCGACAGCGTTAATCTCATTTCCCATTTGCTCTGTTGTCACGGCCCAGTACGTTTAACAAGGACGATAATGAAAAGTGAGGCATTGGCCTCATTAATTAAATTAGCTCCCTTATCCACACATCTTGCCAAGTCCACTCCTTTGAGCTCTGATTGGTTTCACCTTCCTGGATTGTGCTCAGGTGAACACCACACTCCATCAAATGGGGTGCCATGGTGCTGCGCTCATTTCCATTACTCTTTACCTGGGATCTCCACCATCAAGTCTGCACTTTAGTGGTATTGTCAAGTTGTGGCTCTTCCCATGCATATGTTTTTAATATTACGACTCATTTTGGTGTTGCTTTGGTGTCAGGAAAATTTTAACATGGACTTTAAAAATGAACATCATTTTTAACATGACCATAACCATGAACTTTAACACAAACATTGAAGAACAAGAACATGAACACACAAACATGAGTATTAACCCTGATAAGGCACACTTGAAAACCATTTTAGGTGACTACCTCTTGAAGCTCATTGAGAGAAATCCAGGAGTGTGCAAACAGTAATCAGAGCAATGGGTGATGCCTTTAGTGAGGCATCACCCATGCCTTTAGTGAGAAATTCTGATGCCTTCAGTGAGAATCTACAATGTAAATAGTCATGACAATAAAGTAAACGCATTGAATGAGAAGGTGTGTCCAAACTTTTGGCCTGTACTGTACTTTATAGGTTTTCCGCACATACAGTTGGGTCTCTGGGGTGTCTATGAACCCACAAACGTTTAAACATGAAAACCTAGTCAGTTCTAAAGAAAACATGGGATTAAGTGCTCCAGTCCCTCATCAGAATACCTCCACCAATGTGTAGGTTTCTCCAAACCATGGCTTTAGAATCACGTTTACGAAGTGGTGCCATTTGTATCCTTTGACCTGTTTCAGCATTATGTTGAAACTAAGGAAAATACACAAGAAATGTGTTGGTGTTGACTGTACAGACAACAAACAGCAATACATTGGCTCCCAGCCTGGGAGGACAGAAGAAGTAAGTGGATACATTTTATTTTTAATGGCAAAGTCTCAGCTACTGTCAGGAAATATCTGTTAGTATGTGCTAACTGCTTTGAGCTTGATTGCTTCTCCAACCTGGGTCAATACAATGGAGGACTTTGCTTAGAAGAAGGATCAATACCAAGTGTCTTACAAAACTGCATATGAGGGAAATGTTTTTAAATGATTTTTAAAAAGATGAACTGTAAGATGAACTTCATCTTATCAACACTCTTAAATAACATGAGAATAAAATGAGTTCTTGGTCTGTAAATGCAGGTTTCTAGATCAAAAAGATTAGCAAGTAACAACTCTGATGCAGCTCTTCAATAATGTTTTGTAAATAAAGTTTATTGCTTACTTGTAAAGCTCCAGGCAACGATTATGGAATATGGATGTGCGAATACCTCTAACAGTACATAAACACAATAAATACACACTCGAGTCACTACAGTGGGTTATCCACCACACAGCCAGCTAGACCATATGAGAAAGGTACAAACATACAAAAAGTTCATTAATATCCATTTAGAAACATTGTGTTGTATCCTTGATTCTATAACTTTCAGCAACCTCTTCTTGGTCAGGGTCTATCTCATACAGTTTAAACACATTTTTTTTGTTTTTTCAGCAGCCATGTTTCCCCAGGGTTCAGTTTTAACAGTTGGTATGGTTGCATGAAGCCGTACTTGCTTAGGGACACCCCACTGTCTTCAGTGGCATACCCCGCAGTACAGGAGCATGGGGTGAGCAGTGGCTCATTATCATTTAAAGCAACAGGCAGTGAAACTGAGCATTTCCTTCAACCTTTGAGCAGTTTCTTTACAGATTATACCTTTCAGCAGTGTGAGGAACTACCAGTGCAGTTTAGATTTTTTAAAGCAAAGTAAACATTAGAGCACAGTAAACTGATGTTTAATTTTTTGCATATTCTTTGACACATGCTCTTTGGTCTGATGCTTTTTGGACTAACACTAATATTTGTACTGTAATTCTCCATCTTTTACTTCAGCAGAGCATTAGATAGAGGTCTGTATATTTTAACTTCATCAGGCTCCTTTGCTTGATGTGGGTGTAAAGTTCAGCTTTTTACAGAAGCCGATTCTGCACTTTCTCTCTAAATTCATCGATCTTCACCTCCTCTCTTTCTCTCTGTGTGGCATTCCACTAAAAGAGGTACAGATTGGAATATTTTATTTCTTTATTTCTTTTAGCCTCTTCATACCTATCATTTTTAAAGCCTTCTCTCAGCTCACGATGGGACTGAGCAAACCTTTCAGAGCACGTTAAATGATCTCGGTTATGTATTGATATTTTGAACTAAAGCCCACACACTTTTACACAAGCATGAACAGGGCACTTAACCGTGTCAGCAATGGCAGCATAGGGCAGAAGAACACAAAAGCCTTGTGATTTTAAATGCATAGCTCGAAATGTGATTAAACTGCTACTGCTCTTTCAACTACAGCTCATGGAGACTTGAATTTAAATCCTTACTCGAAAACACTGTAACCCTTTATGCACCTTTTTTCATTTTCTTTTTATTTAAAATGGACAATGAAGAATTATACGTGTAGATTGCATTAATTCATTTTAAAATAGAAAAAAAAACATTTTTTCAATTAAATAATTTTGAAAAAATTAAACAATTAATTTGATTTAATAGTGTCTACTTATTTCAAAGTCTAGAAAAAAATATCCTTAATGCAAAGATGAAGAAAAGCCTATTGCAGCACATTTTAGCATGGGAAGCACACTATATGGCCAAAAAAATTAAGGACACCTGCCAGTCACACCCATAAGTGGCTCTTCACTAAATTGCTGCCACAAAGTTCCTAGCAGACAATTCTTTACAATGTAATAGAGATATAGTAGATATAGATATAGATATATGAAATAGAATTTCCTTCACTTAGGGACCCATGAAAATACCCCTAGGCTTCATGGTTTGCCATGAAGTGTGTTGCACGAGTGGAACTTGAGTGCCTTCAGGCTCCACAGAAAAGCGTTTACCCCAACATCCGGAGATTGCAAGTTTGAATCTTCATGAAGCCACAGCCATATGTGAACAGGAGTGCTCTCAGGGTGGGAGAGGTGTCATACTCTCTCTCCTCTATCAGTCACAGTGACACTGGTCAATCATATGAGCTCATGTATAGATACATACAGCGTGTTACACCACCCCATGATAGTGCATAAGCAGAAGTTTGAAAAGATTTGCCAAAAAAAACTTCACCACCTAATGAAGGAGGCAAAAAAAACCCTCTCTCTAAGCAACAATGTATACAGTTAAATTACATCATTAAATTTAACAATTACATTTGACACAATCGGCCATTACACATAAGATAAAGGAGCTGCAAAAAAGAACAATAAAGAATGACACAAATCAGTCTCCCAAATCCAGTTGTGTTAGAATATTTAAAAAGGGAGTCCAAATCCGATCAAACTCTGCTGATGTCCCCCGTACTGAATGGAGGATTTTTTCAGGAGTGCAGTATGACAAAAGTTCGTTAACCCAATGCTTTTGGTTTGGAGGTTCTATAGATTTCCAGTTTTTAAGTATGCACTTTTTTGCTGCAGTAGATGCCAGTAAAACAAAGTATTTCCTGCAAGGAAGCAATTTCAAGGATGCAAAAATTCAAATCTTAGTCCAAACGAAATCCACATACCTCTGAGGTTATTGCGATCACATTATTCCAATAGGTCTGCAACTGTACACAACTTCAAAGCATATGAACAAGATCACCAACAGATGTTTTACACCTTTGGCACTGGGCAGATATACCATTGCTAAGTTTATTCATGGAATAGTTCATTCAACTATATGGAGTATAATATGTGCGGTGGAAAATATCATCCTTTACTGTTAATATTTAGCTGCAGTGGCTACAATAATGCCATACTTAGAATGTTATTAAACAAGAGAACATGATGATTGTACATTTTCCTTCCTTTTAATGGATTTCTCCCATTCCATGGGGTTGCCACATCTTAATTTGGCACAGGTTTCTACACCAGATGCCCTTCCTGGCACAACCCTCTCATTGGCTGGGCTTAGGGCCAGCCCCAGTGTCAGGGCTTGAACCCCCAACCTTCCACTTGGCAACCTGGAGTCCTAACCTTTAAACCTTTAGATTTTGCCTTTTAAAGTAAAAGTGAGAAAAATGTTCTCATTGAGAAAATGGTTCTATGTTGTTCTTATAAGCTAATATGTTTTAAACTACTGTATAATCGAATTTCTCTAACTGAATTATTTAATAAGCACAACGTCATTTATCATCATGTAAAGTTGGGTGTAGATGCATTTGCGGGCAGGCTGAACTAAAAATTCCTGCCAGGTTTAGAAATGTTTCAGTAACACTGATTTTTTGATAATAGCTAAATTTCTAAACACGTTCATTAGTGTGATTGCAGTAGGCAATCACATTATTGTTATCCGTCAGGAGTATTCTGGGTAGTTTTGTCTGCATTTCAACTGCTGTCGGGAATGGTGTGCTTGTATAAGGATAAGGGATCAGTGCACTCGTTTACCCTCCACACTTGTTTTTATTGCCCTTTTTTCCCATCCACTCCCATTGATTCTCATTTCAGTTTCTAATTTGTTGTCACCAGCACTTGAATACTTGAATAACAGTTTGTATACACACTATGACCAGTCTGTTTAACTGTATTGACACTCCCAGCTACTGTATGCTCACACAGACACACACACTCCTGTATTTGATCAAAAGTATTGGCACCCCCAAACTACACACTCACACAGACATCACTACTTCGCTGCAATCACACTCACATTTTCTTCAGGAAATGCACCTCTCTAGTTTCACATGTAGTCCCACTCGCAAAACTGTATACAATGCAAAGCTTGAAGAGAGCCGAAAATTATACAACAACGACTAAACTAGACTAGGCATATGCTAGATCTTGGCAGTAATTGCATGCTGTCAAGCCATTTTACTTGATGGCATAATCCATATATAAAATTATAGTAACTCATTGCCAGATACTTACACAAATTCAGGAGCAAAATGTAGAGTATGAAATTATTTTCGGAAATAACAGGATTATGGTTAATAGCATATTTCTTGTGTAAATGATCCTGCAAATAAGTATTTAATTATGAATAAATTCAGTTGAATCCAGTGCAGTAAGCTAGGTTCATTATTAGTTTTAGAAACAAATTGGGAAGATTAAATTATAATGTTCTACCCTTAAATTAGCAAAAATGTGATGCTAAAAGCTAATGCCCAATCATGATGCCTTTAAGTTGTTAATTTGATAAATTATCTCCTTCCATCCATGGAATGAGAATTTTGAAGCATGCTAATTGACTACTTCTGTCTTTTTACAGCAGTTAACCATGCTTTGGGTGGAGTCATGCTAATCATTGTACTAATCATAGCCTTGGGACTGCTGTGTTCAGAGCCTCCACATTTGGAGTGTGTTTTTGTAATGCAGATGTGTGTTGTTCATAATTCTTTCTCCTGTGGTCTTTGGAAGTGGCTGAAGAACTGCAATCACACTCACATTTTCTTCAGGAAATGCACCTCTCTAGTTTCACATGTAGTCCCACTCGCAAAACTGTATACAATGCAAAGCTTGAAGAGAGCCGAAAATTATACAACAACGACTAAACTAGACTAGGCATATGCTAGATCTTGGCAGTAATTGCATGCTGTCAAGCCATTTTACTTGATGGCATAATCCATATATAAAATTATAGTAACTCATTGCCAGATACTTACACAAATTCAGGAGCAAAATGTAGAGTATGAAATTATTTTCGGAAATAACAGGATTATGGTTAATAGCATATTTCTTGTGTAAATGATCCTGCAAATAAGTATTTAATTATGAATAAATTCAGTTGAATCCAGTGCAGTAAGCTAGGTTCATTATTAGTTTTAGAAACAAATTGGGAAGATTAAATTATAATGTTCTACCCTTAAATTAGCAAAAATGTGATGCTAAAAGCTAATGCCCAATCATGATGCCTTTAAGTTGTTAATTTGATAAATTATCTCCTTCCATCCATGGAATGAGAATTTTGAAGCATGCTAATTGACTACTTCTGTCTTTTTACAGCAGTTAACCATGCTTTGGGTGGAGTCATGCTAATCATTGTACTAATCATAGCCTTGGGACTGCTGTGTTCAGAGCCTCCACATTTGGAGTGTGTTTTTGTAATGCAGATGTGTGTTGTTCATAATTCTTTCTCCTGTGGTCTTTGGAAGTGGCTGAAGAACTGCAGGAACATTTTTCTGTGGTGTCTTTGCTATCTTTGTCATTTTCCCTCACTGAGGTGCACAAACACAGCAGAGAGCGGTTGAACACAGGAACAACAGGAGAGGATGCTAACAGTGCTAACAGGCTTCAGATTTTTCCTGGCATGTGGCGTCCCAGCATGCAGCTTATTGATTCACCCATCCTACAGAACCCAGCTGAGAAGTCAAACATTACAAAGAAAAGTCATGATAGTGTGTGTGTTCACACCCGCCGGATTTTTCCCCTCAAACTCTGCTGCATATTTTTACATGTAATCCTGTGGGAAGCGACCGCAAGGTGTTTGGAATACAGCCGATTTTAAAAAGCGCCAGCGGCTGCGTTTTATTCATCAGACCACAATGCTTTGAAAAGTACAAAAGTTTGCAAAAGTTCAACTTATCACTAAAGCACTGTGTGAAGTCAAGCGCTTATTTGTAACCTGACCAATCAGGCCACAACTCAGGGGACAAGTAAAAACAACCAAGATGAAGGATAAAGGACCTTTTGGGTCATTTTCGGAAGTTAAATATTCCCATTATTAATAAATCAACAAATACTAAGTAAAATAATAAATAATTCCTTTGCTGTTTGTGTTATATTTGAAGACCACAAGTTCTCACCCCCTGTTGCTTACAAAGTTTTAATCTTTATAGAGAAAGATATATAGTATATATAGTATCTACAGTACAGGCCAAAAGTTTGGACACACCTTCTCATTCAATGCATTTTCTTTATTTACATTGTAGATTCTCACTGAAGGCATCAAAACTAGTTCATTCATTCTCTGTGGGTAGCACC
>JAOVVG010000020.1:15765923-15777990 GCA_028566375.1 Leptodoras nelsoni
GCAAAACTGTGCTCTTACCCTGCTAATTGAACCTTCACACTCTGCTCTTACTGGTGCAATGTGCAATTAATAAAGAATGGCCACCAGGCTAGTCCAATTTAGCCATGAACCTCCCACACTAAAATGATATGTGTTTCAGTTTCATTGTCTAACCCCTGTAGATGCCATAGCTCAAGAGACACACCAATTACTAGAAGGCTGGATTTCCCAAAGAAATACAGAGATGAGCCACAGAAATTCTGGAACCAAAATACTCTCCTGTAATTCAAGTGATGGAAAGGCCAAAGTGTGGAGAAAGTATTGGCTCATGATCAAAAATATATGAGCAAATTGGTCTAGCATGGTTGAAGTTGTGTGATGGCCTGGGCTTGCATGGCTGCTTCTGGAACGAACTAATGGGGGTAGCAGCAGAATGAATTCAGAAACTTACAGAAACATTCTGTCTGCCAATTTAAAGAGACATGCATCCATGCATTTAATTAAAATGGCTTTAAGATGATCTGTTCCAATATTTCTGCTCGCCCAAAAAAAATCTAATGACCTGCAACCAAAGGTGCCATGTTCTAAACTGTTTAACACACCTAGATGTAAATATCAAGAAACAAAAGCTGAAATTCTAATCAGTTCATAATTATCTTTTCATCTCAAAACCAGCTATAAACAGATGTTCCATCATAATACTACCATTTGTTTTGCAGCTGGTCATGTTAACAAGAGATTGCAAATCATAAACTTGTCTGTCCTGAAAACTTTCCTAACTCTGAACACTTACATCTTTACCACTGACTGTTACACAGCATTACGTCATTCATAAATAATAAATAAATGTCTCCTTACACAAAACCTGACATGCATTCATCAGGGCCCTGTGAATGAGCTGGTACAACAAAAATAACAATATATTAATAAGAGTACATACTCTTGTGATTTACAGCTTTAATACTCTCAGAATTGCTGTTACAGAGAATTAATCAACTTCTGCTGACCAGTCAGGATCCAGAATTCAATAGAGCTGTGGTGTAATTATAGCTATATGCATTCTGCTTTCTCTGCTGTGTGTAGCACTAAAGTCACTTGTATGGTCCGTTGAGAAATTCACATTGTTCCCAAGTAACCAGGATGATCTTAACTGAATTAAACAAGCATTGTTGACAGTTTCCCAGTGCACTGTGCAATAGAAGTGGTTTGTACTCAATTAACTAGCATATTTACCAGCCTAAAATTATGATATGATAATGAACATACACTTTTAAAGTTATACTCTGCAGTTTTTATCCTAATCTCTTTACACTGTATATGTAGTGTATGATCACAATGGATGAGAATTTAAACTTGTTTTCCTGCACCGAGAATATACACAGAAAACCTATTTAAGCCAAACTCAAGAAGCCTGAGGGCAGCTTCTGAACAATATTGATAAAATTATCATTTTAATAAAATGCATATTCCTGTTTTCCTGTTCTAATTCATCAGTTTTTGTTATTATGTTACCATTTAATCCTTTACGTTTAACTCTTTGATTGTAAAGCTCTTTGAGCTTCCTTGTGTATGATTAGGGGCAGGGGTGGCTCAGTGGTTAAGGTGTTGGGTTACTGAACAGAAGGTTGGGGGTTCAAGCCCCAGCACCGCCAAGCTGCCACTGTTGGGCCCTTGAGCAAGGCCCTTAACCCTCATCTGCTCAGTTGTATAAATGAGATAAACGTCACTCTGGAAAAGAATGTCTGCCAAATGCTTTAAATGTATTATTATCATTATTATGCACAGGGTGAATAGAGATGAGGTTGAAATATAGCAGAGTATTTTGAGAAATGTTCAGGCTGAGTGTTTGTTTAGTGATATGACTTCCATGCCATGATAATTCAATTAAGTAAGACAATCACATTCTAAACTGACTACCATATTTCCTTGCATTTTCACTATATTTTTAAAAGGTCACAATTCTACAACTGCTGTACAAACATTCTACATCTACTTGCAGCATCTTGCCCTAGTCCCAATGAGGAAAAAAAGTTAGCTGTTAAGACCTCCATTAATTTTCATCCAGCCCTCAGATTATCCATCATAATCCCAGAGGTCTGGACTCAATCTTGGAGAGAGGGGTGAAGTGGACCAGAGAGTTTTCCCAGGATCAAATCAATCTTGGTGAGAAACTGGGTTGTGCTCATGCTTAACCCAGCTCTGAACAGTGAGGTCCATCAAAGAGGGCAGAGGGATATTGAGGCTAGAGTTTCAGACATTCTCAGACTTATATCTGGTAAATAAATGGTGTGCTATAGTTTTATAGCGCTGTTGGCACTAAACAGCGTTTAAAACCTGTCAAGTGTTTTTACGAAGACAAGCATAAACTTAGATTATTCCTGCACTGTTTTGAAAGATCAGTCCATTTTACTTTCTCTGTCACATCAATTTGTAAAAAAACTAAAACAAAAAAACAAGATAATTTGTCCTGGTACCTGTTGCACCAATAGGCATGTACAAAGAATGGTTTCTATATATTTACCATTTTTGGTAAATCATAAAGATATGCAAAACAAAAGGTTTGAGGTGGTTATATGCCTGTGGGAAGACTACAAGCACAGACTACATCTCACAGGACACCTTGCAAATCAGGCGTTCCTGGCAGCCATCTTTGATTAGCTCGTTAAGCCACGCCCAGGAGTATAAAAGAAGCCCATCCAGCACTGCTCAGGGCGGATCAATGATTGTCTTACTGACTCCATGGCAGTAGAATCCAAGTTAAGTATTCCATCTAGTTATTCTGACTTCTAGCAGAGTTAGTCTGTTTTGGTTTCACTATTCTCAAACCCACCTGCTTCTCAGCCGTGTTTTGTTTATGTTTCTTCTTAGAGCCCGGTGCCAGAGCATGGTATTCCTGCCCTCACCCTTGCTACATATTTTGGATCCTCTGAGCTTTGGACAGTGTTACTTTGGAGTTTGCTCCCTGCTTCCCACTATAGAGACCACGCTCTGTTCCCTTTTGCTTTTTGGACACTGTGACTTGTGTTTGCATGAACTCTGTGAACTTTGTTAGTTTCCTTAACTTAGCTTCCTATAGTTGTTACAATAAACTGTCTGCTCTTCACTCCAGCCTGTGTGGGATCATCACACCTGGATGTCAATGTACACTATGTGACTAACAATATGTGAAAATCACCATCACCATCACACCCATATGTGGGCCTTCCCCACAAAATTGTAATCTCACAATTGTTTAGGATATATGCTGTCACAATAAGATTTCCCTTTAATGGAACCAAATTTCTTTCTATACATTTCTACAATACCCCAGCACACAAAGCGAGGTCCATTAATATGGTGTATGGTTGGCCAAGGTTAATGTAGAAGATCTTGAGTAGCCTGCATAAAGCCCTGATTGCAACATGACCAAAGATCTTTAGGATGATTTGGAAGGCCGACTATACACCAAGCCTCCTCACTTGGATCGGTGCCTGACCTCAATAATGCTCTTGTGGCTTAATGGGCAAATCCCCGCAGCCATGCTCCAAAAGTCTTGTGAAAAACCTTTCCTGATGAGTGAAGTTTATTATAACACCAAAGCGCGGACTCAATTTTAATGCCCGTAGTTTTGGAATAGTCATATATAGATGATAGTGAGGTGTCCACATATTTTTAGCCATGCACTGTAGGTAAAAATAAAAAAAAGTCTGCATCACCCAATACCTTTTCTTTATACATGGAATCCCTGAGTGACAGTGATGGGATGGCGTTAAGGAGAGTTACTGTTACCACCCAGATATTGATTATTTACAGAAAACTACAATTAACTACAGTTAAAAACAAGAAATAATTCATATGGAGCATCTGTCATACAAGTCCCTTTGTAAGTCATTACTATAAAAATGTTTATATTTATACGGTATTATGGCAAAGCTTCTGTTATAGAAAATTAAACACCTTTTGACTAATTAGACTTCAACAACACTGTGGGGTAATTAAAAAAATATATTTCATAATTTATATAAATTAACATAATAACTGCAGGGCAAAACTCAAAAAGTACTTGAGTCACCAAATATGCTTTAGCTGATGGACTGAATATGAGGAATAAGGGACTTTATAGGTCAGGAGGTAGAATATAGAAATTAATTACATGTTCTTGTTATTAAATAGACTAGAACAAGCCTCATAAACCAGCAACTGGTTTTATTTGTTTTAATCCATGAAAATAAAATGGTTTTACTCATCTGTGCCTGTGTGGAGGGGTTCTGAAGAACAGATTGTGCTGTGTGCTTTTACACAACACAGCACCTCCTCTAATGAGTTCATCTCTGCCCAAAGGAGTCGAGCAATTATTGGCTATTTGTTTCCTTGCTCCATTAAGTTGATGCATTATTTATGGGGAGACCCCCCCCCACCACACACACACAAAGATTAATGACACGTTATGAAATAAAGTGCTGCCAAACTATTTTCTCCATTATTTTTGTGTTTATGGAACAGTGACTCAAAATTCTTTGTTATAAAAATTCATTGTGCTGGGAATTAATATATCAAGGTCTGTGTTTAATATGGAAACAATGGATGGCTCTAAGTTATTAAGTGAAGTGGCTGTAGGAAGCCACATTTAGGACATAGAGTCCCCTTGGAACAGAAAGGCCAGTTTTTTTTGTTTTTGCTATACACTGAATACATTATATATAAGCCGCTTATCCTCTACTGGGTCATGGGGGCTGCAACCTATCCCAGTGCACAGTGGGCAGAAGACTGGGAAACACCCTGGACAGATCACCAGTGCTTTACAGGGCAGACACATCACACTCACACCAATACGTCTAAGACACAGGGAGAACATGCAAACTCCACACAGAGAGGACCCTGGCCGAACCTGGGTTCCACACTTTCTTTTACAGGACATTCCAGTTGGTTGTATTGGCTATGCCAAATGCTTGTATGGCTTCAATGCATTTTGCCTTTTTTCCTAGCTTCAAAATTGAGTGTTTTCTCCCATAGACAGCTCCCTGGTCTTCATGCTGGTTTATCCTTTTTAACAACAAATGCAGTAGTCACACATGAAACCCAGGGCTCAAACCAAGAGGATTTATTCAAAGCTATTAGTGGTTTAAACAATCAATTTAAGAGGACACACTTTGGCATCAAGAAATACCTGTCAGTCACATGTTGGTTGGGTAAAACAATACATGCCTTTTTGATCCCAAACATAAATGACTTCAGGGTATAGAAAAAACAAATTGGCCTCTCTGTTCCAGTACTTTCAGAAGGGATTGTAAATGTGACTTTTGGATTTAACAGTTATACCTACTACTTAATAATCTCATTCAGGCCTGACCAAACCATTCCCAAAAAAGCAGGTAGTAACAGATTCAGAAATACCAAATTTGGCATATTCCATTTTTTAAATATTTTAATTTATTCATCATTACACAATGTGTGAGTGAATGAGGCCAGTGCAGGGGATCGGCAGATGTTTTATTAAGGGCAATCCATGAATTATAATCGTACCAGAAGTGAAGAATACAGGCGCACACAGTTGAAAAGGGATTATCCATAATGCAAATTAAAGGGAAACAGGTGAGAGATAAAACCAGGACGTACGTACTGTAGATGAACAAAACTCAGAAAATAGGGCAAAGAAATGCACAAAAATATCCAACAATGAGCAAGTCTTTCCATGGAAACAATGAAACAGCTGGGTATACATAGACAAAGTAATCAATGAGCTAGAATAGAACAGGTGTACATGATAGAGGACCAGATGAATGACAGGACAGGGGTGGCGAAAGGACTAAAACAGAAACCAAAACACAAGCACACAGCTTTTGTCACCATGGAAATCAGTGGTGACATTCCAGTTGGAGGTTACCATAGCAACAGGCTGAGAAAGTCAGTATAGATTTTTCCTGAGGTGTCCCAAGACATTCCCAAGCCAAATGTGAAACATAAAGATCTACAGGTCCCAGGTCTACCTCTGGGTCTCAGTCCAGTGAGACATAACTGAGTCTTTGGTGCCCCCTCAATGCCCCCTTTGTAACTATGTCAACTGTCTCTATTCTGAGGCTCTCCCAGGTTGTTGAAGTGCTCACCCTGTCATAGAGAGTAAGCCCGGCAACCCTGAAGAAGTATCTAGTTTTTGCCACCTGTACTATTATTTAAGACATGATCACAGGTGAGGATAAGGACATAGATTGATCAATAAACAGAGAGTTTCATCTGAAAACTAAGCTTCTGTTTAGTGACCGGTACAGCAATTATAACACTGCTGAGATCTGCTGCTCTCTTTTTCCATCACATATGACAATCTGGGGGTTGCTCCATTCTCAGCATAGCAGTGACACTGATATGGTAATATCAACTTGTAGTAAAAAAAAAAGCTTACCTGAGAATGAAATGATCTACGTGGGAGGCACTGGACAAAAAGACACTAAAGGTGGCTGTCTCTGTAATCTTCAGAGGTTTAGAAGAGGTCTGGATTATTACAAAGCCACCTAGACGCAGGCGCATGAACATGGGGTTCCCTGGAGGTGACCGCAAGAGATTTACATAGCCAATTTTCTTCAGGGTGGATCTGTATTGCTGTCCACTAATCTCCCTCTGAGTTGGACTATGCCACTGCTTGCTTGAATCTTCATCTTGAAGGAGACACTGGTTGGTGGGACTAGGCCTGGTCTGATAATAAAGTTCCACAACAGTCATTCGTGAAGAGGTTCTGTGCTCCTTGCTGGATCTGGCACTCCTTGGGCTGAACCAGGCTGGCTCAGGTCTTAACTGGGCCAAACAAAATCCTCCATTTTCAGAAATAGAGCAGGTGCCTCTGATCTCTTGTGATTTCCAGAAGGCATGTGCTGTAACACATATGTACCCCTTGTCACTCAGCTCTGGACTGACTTGACCTGACAAATCCATCATGCCATCTATCTTGTTTGTTGCATAAAACAGCAGCTGTATAATGGGAGAAGCAGATCGCACTTGATGAGCCAGTATGAAGGCTCTGACCCTGGGACCAGTGTTAATCAACTCTAGAGGGATAGCCTTTTCTACAGACATGGGCCCAAAGCTGATGTTGATGGTAGGCTTCCCAGTGAGTCCAGTGATGATGAAGGGTTGTTTCGATGATTGTTGGGTAAAGTTTCCCACTGAGGCCTGACTGGTGTCTTTCAGAAAGAAATGATCTGCATTGATGATCTGGTAGGTCAGTTCTGGTGAAGAGTTTCTTAGGTATTCTGAATGCTCCTCCACCTTTGCTCCTACCGGAGACCATGAATTAGGTTCAATCAATAAATACTGTTTGACATTTCAGGTGATAAAATGAAAGCCTATGTATATATTGCATTGGTAAAAACTGCTGTACAGTTACATTTCCGTACTCCAAGCTACCAGAAATATGAAGCTATTCACAAAGGTATAACAATGGCGTTTATGATCAGATTATTTACTTGCATTTGTAAATTACATTTACTTTCCACCCTATATACCTAAAACTAATTTTGAGATCAGTGACCACTGCTCATTCATGCAAATATCTAATCAGCCAATCATGATGCATGCATGCAGGAATGGTTAATGAGCTGTTGTTAATGTTCACACCAAACATCCTGGGATTTTCATGTACAACAGACTCTAGAGTTTATGTACAATGGTGAGGGAAAAAACGCCAAGTAACCATCAATTCTGTAATTCTTAAACGTGTTAATGAGATCAGTGGAGGCTACAGTTACAACTTAAATAACCACTCTTTAGAAAAGCTATGTGCAGAAAAACATCTAAGAACACATAGTTTTACCCAGGTTTTGAATGGGGTTCCTAGTCATTCGGTTGGTAGGGCAAAAGCAGCATTATTTTTTAACAATAATAAAACAAATATTACAGTCATATCTTTGTTCTTTTGTATGAATTTCTAATAGGAACCACTGTTCTATACCTTTAAATTGATTTTCAGCTCACTCCTTCTATCTAAACTATAACAGGAGAAGAGGGGAAAATTACCCACATACATGCTGTACAATACAAAATGAAACCATGCCATTGCTTTGATGCATGATCTTAATATTGAAATATTGAAATTGCCTCTTGTGACAAATACACACATTGCTCTGTACCTGTAATTTTACTACCTGTTTTTGCTGACCATGCCATATAGGCTCACTTTCTGTTTATGGCTAACTAAATGCAAACCAGCTACTAGAGTCTGATGAACAATAGCTATTGCTTCCAGAGTAAATTAAGTTATAGCTGCTAGCTATATAGCCCAAGGCTATATATGGACATGGCAGCATTTACTGCTTATGAAAGGCTTCAGTTTTATAGTGCGGAATCTTGAAAATGTTCACATACTTTCAGAATGAATTACAGCATTGCAAGACTAGCAGGTTATCTTAGGTGCAGCCATTGGGTGTCATTATAAGAAAAAAATAGCCTAAAATCAGTCACAAAACTGGCCACGTCAGCAGGATTACTCCCGTATCTCCTAACGGCCAATTCAGGCCTGTGCTATTGTATCATGCATTCCCCCTGAATCATGTCTGAATACATGCTATGGATATGAAGGTGAAACAGATTTAAATACATTTGCCCTAATACATGTTAAATATAAAGGGTGTTTCAACAAAGATTATCACTTCACATTACTGTCAGCAATGGGTTTTGTGAATCTACAGGAAGAAATCAGCCTCACCCTTTACTCCATGGTATTCTGTATGTTTTCCCTAAGACTGTTGGTGCCTGTTGGTGCAAATGCTAGACCATTTATACCAGGTGGTCCCATAATATTATTCACAAAACTTGGAAAATAAGGCTACATGAATTGGGAAACTGGAACTATGTAATTTAAATAAGCATAGCTTATGGAAAAATGTCAAGAAGATTGGGTGGGAGTATGTGTTTTGTGTTCACCATTAGTATGAGCACGTATTTTATATGAATGGCACTGAAATCGTATTAATTCACAGCAATTCAAGCATGAGTACATGTTATATATTATGTAATATTCACAGTAAAGCTCAGTGAACATTTTCTTGTCAGTCCAGGAAGGAGGCATGTCTTCTCTGCTTGTTAGGCTCACTAAAGGAGGTATGGCCTTTGTGCTTTTACTTTAAGAAATGGAAGTGGGAGATGAGTCTTACTGAAAGAAGTGTGGCCTTGTTACATGAGAGTGCCAGTTTCTGAAAATAGTTCAGTTTCTGTGCCTGTCAGTCTATGAAAGAGGCATGGATTCTGTGCCTGTCCATCACACACGGCTTCTCTGCCATCAGTCCTTGTGAAGGGGGTGTGGCCTCAGTGCCATATTTTTCATTTTTTACCGCTTTTTCATGAAGTGTTATCCAATCATCTTAACTGTAAAAAGTTCATTTGAGCACAGGGTAAAAATTTCATTCCCTGATAACACAAGCACCAGACTTCCCCAGAGTATCACTCTGGAACTGTGAAAGAGGATTTGTTCATGCAGCCCAATCAGAGAGCAGCAGGAAAACAGTCATAACGCTCTCATCAGGTGTTCAGTGCCTCAAGGCAAGCAACATGCCAAATCCCTCCTTGATCAGATCAGGCTGTCTTGACACTTTCACTTCTTTGAACCTTTTTTGTTTTCAAAAGAACGCTCCCATGTGTTATACAAACCATCCCAATATATAACAAACTGTTTTCTGTCTTACTGTCATCACTTCTTAGAAAACTCCATGCACCAAAAAGTGATTATCAGCATCACATACAGATTCAGATAATCAACTGTGCACCGATGTACAAAGGACACGTTTTAATAAATGTTCCTAGTAAGTCACAGGTTCCCTATTAATCTGATGTGATCTAGCGTACATATTGAATTTATGGTTATAGCAAAAAAACAGGATTGAAATCAACCAGAAAATTGAAATCAAGTCTTTATCACTGCTGGACAGACAACTTGAATTTCCACTCTATTATTCAGCTTGTCTCTAAACCAGCACAGCCATGCACCTCAATGACATGCTGCTAATCCATTTGATGAACTTTCCTACTGGCTTCATATCGATTTTAATGCTATGAGGTTAACAAATAAATCCTGTCTCTAAGCTGGGGCTGGAAATCCCATGTGGACTTAAAGTAGGTTAATGGTTACAGCTGCAGGGTAGAAGAGCACTAACTAGTGCATACAAGGTTGTCTGAGTATATTAGGCCAACAGTCGAGACTCCAACTGCATCTAATTATCATCATGATCAATGGCTTATTTTATCTTTGTGATGTGTTACAAATGCCAGACTTATCCTACACTTATGTAGGATAATACCTACAGCATAACCCCAAAACACATAAATATAGTATTATATACAGTACATGATGCACTTCATCACTTTACTTTCAGAAAGAGTTGCTAAAAATATGAAGTGGAAGAGGCGGAGCCATCAGAGGCCACAGCAGTGGGATGTCATCCTTAGAAAACAGCTCCTGAGCACTCTGTCCAGGTTTCAGTGGTTCACTAGGTAGTCAAGCTAGGTCATTTTTAGTTTCTGTAATATTCTGAGCTAACAATTTTGGGTCACTGGAATGTTTTCTGAATGTCATGATTGTACATTTGTTTCCAATAATGTTTAAACTAGTAAGTTCTCTTAGTCCTGTACATAACCCCAAAGTGGGTTCAGTTTACTTTCTGCTATTGTTAAGAAGATTTTGGTTGCCATGTTTAACATAAAAAAATAAGCCAAACACAATTTAATTTCCATTTGTACAAAGTAGGAAGGTCCAACCGATTCAATCCATCAAAAACTCATCAATTTGAGTTTGCTTTCAGTAGTGATATGTGGAAATACAGGTGCAGATGAGCAGTATGGAGCAGATGAAAGAAATGAACTGGTCCCTTAAGACAGATGTTCCTAAATACAGATAATTAAATTAAAGCCTGTTTAGTTAAAGGAGAAGTGCAAAAATTGTATGCCTCTTTTTATGCCTCATGGTATATTATTAGAAGTAGTAGGAAGAGGAGGAGTGTTGATGCATAAAGCAAACTGTATAAGATATTTCTAATAAAAAAATACTAAAACCAAGCTAAATAATGGTGCAATCAATTTAATTTCAAATTGTAAAGGAAACTTACCATTTAGTATTGTAGCAAGACACATTGCCATGGCGATTTGGAGCATCATCACAGGTAAAAAAAACTCTTTACTTTACACCACAACAAACTCCAAATATTCATCAGTTAAATGCAGTCACCATGAACTTCAGTGGCTCCTAAAACCCAATAAGGCCATTGTGCAGATAGAGGACAGTTCACTACTCTTCACTCTTAGTCCTGTGGAGCCAAATGTCCCATTTCAGGATTACCCCTGTAGGCTGAATGTCTCTGTGGAGTCACATGATGTGGAGCTTATAGAAAAGAAAGGTACTGTAATACAACTACAGCAACAACAACAGCAATATTATTATTATATAATTAATATTATTGATATAATCATAACAATAACTATAACTATAATAATAATAATAATATGTAATAATAAATGCTCCCTCATGTGATATTGGTTTTATACAACAAGTGCCATTGATTAATTAATAGTAAAAAGCCAATTATGATTTGCTGTTTATTTATTAATTTATTTCATTATATATTTATCATTTATTATAATACTTTTGATTAAGTGGAATAAATTCAACTCAAATATTCTTTATGGAAAGTCTGTGACTATCTAAGAAAGATAACAATCATTAATGTAGTGTACTTAACAGCAACATAAAATGTGTTAAAAAATTTTGCTATGGGTATCGTCATCAGAAGTGGGACAGTTTTCATTATATTTTATATAACATACTAATAAAATTGCACAAATGTTAATGTTATTATAGCTGATATTATAACAGCTATAATATCTCCTCCCCAAAAGTATTTTGTTTTAAATCAAATTCAGGTCCTTTTTATTATTGAAATTAGTTTTCACAAACAGAGATTTAAAAAATTCAGCTGGCTTTCTAATCAAAAATATGTGCTGGGAAAAAAGTTAAAACCTGGCTCAAGCACAGCAGATACAAAATCCTACTCTAATACTACAGAGTGGGCCATTTATATGGATACACCTAAATAAAATGGGAATGGTTGGTGATATCAACTTCCTGTTTGTGGCA
>JAOVVG010000020.1:15804952-15815133 GCA_028566375.1 Leptodoras nelsoni
ATCATTGAATTCTGTTGTTCCAATCATTTCCATGGCCACAGATGTATAAAATCAAGCACCTAGGCAAGCATACTGCTTCTACAAACATTTGTGAGAGAATGGGTCACTCTGCTCAGTGAATTCCAGCATGGTATTATGATAGGATGCCACCTGTGCATCAAGTCCAGTCATGAAGTTTCCTCACTACTAAATATTCCACAGTCAACTGTCAGTGGTATTATAACAAAGTGGAAGCTATTGGGAAAGACAGCAACACAGCCACGAAGTGGTAGGCCTTGTAAAATGACAGTGTGTGTCAGTGGATGCTGAGGCACATAGTGTAAACAGGTCTCCAACTACAGAGTCAATCACTACAGACCACCAAACTACATGTGGCCTTCAGATTAGCTCAAGAACTGTGCGTAGAGAGCTTCATAGAATTGGTTTCCATGGCCGAGCAGCTCCATGCAAACCTTACATCACCAAGCGCAATGCAAAGGTGTAGTGGTGTAAAGCACGCTGCCACTGGACTCTAGAGACGTGTTCTCTGGAGTGACGATTCACACTTTTCTGTCTGGCAATCTGATGGATGAGTCTGGGTTTGGCGGTTGGCAGGAGAACGGTACTTGTCTGACTGCATTGTGCCAAGTGTAAAGTTTGGTGGAGGGGGGATTATGGTGTGGGATTGTTTTCAGGAGTTGGGCTCCGTCTCTTAGTTCAGTGAAAGGACCTCTTAATACATCAGCATACCAAGAGATTTTGGACGGTTTTGAAGAATGGTCAAAAACTCCCATAAACACACTCCTAAACCTTGTGGAAAGCCTTTCCAGAAGAGTTGAAGTTGTTATAGCTGCAAAGGGTGACATCATATTAAGCCCTATGGATTAAGAATGGGATGTCACTTAAGTTCATATGCGTGTGAAGGCAGATGAGCAAATACTTTTGGCAATATAGTGTATAAGTGGTGTATTCCTTTACACAGGCAAAAAACAGTTGTGCACTTTTTATTGGTCATTATAGCTTTTCCTCTCTAATCATGTTTATACCCCCTTCAAGATTTTCACATGTCAATATTGGAAACTGATTTATTTGTATGTTCTGTTGCCAACATTTTGAATATTTGTTTTAAAATTGTGAAACATTTGTATGGAAACCCAGTTTGGGTCATTCCTATTGTCTCAATAATTTTAGGTACCACCTTAAGAGCACTGTGTGAGTTGCGACGGCGTCCATCCTCCAGTTGCATTTCGGAGTAAAGCTCTTCCTCATCCTCCTCCATAATATCAGATAGGTCTGACCCTCGGCTGCTTTCTGTCTGGTACTCTTCACTGTGACTGTAGTGGGACTGTGGTAATGAAAGATCCATTCAGAGGACAGCACAAAAACAGCAAAGCTTCACCTCAAGATTTGGTTATTCAGATTTGACAGAAATCTCCATCTAAACCACAGCTACCCTACTAAGGCAGAATTCAGTAGCTGCTCATAGACTGAAAGGGAAAAATTAGAAAATGCTTATTTGATGTCCAGTGAAGCAACTGTAGCTAGAAAATTAACCCTTCATTAAACCCCTTTTAAATGGCAATTCATTTTTAGCAACTGGAATTAACAAGAAACAAACTAAACATAACCCAAAAAGTAAGGAAATTTGTCTTTGGTAGATTATTTCTTTGTTGTAACATTGCTTCTTGCCAATAAATCGTATGGAAACCGTTGGAAAGCCTGTTAAATGGTGCCACATTTGTAAGGAACATACATTTGTGGGATGAGAATGTAGAGAGAATTCTCAGAAAAGCTGAGAATATGGGTTGTGCCCATGAAAAAATGTGCCAAATCTTCTCTGCCTTTGCTAAACAGCTTATTTTGCTGTTGCTATTGTTTTAAGCTTCTGGTACCCCCAGGTGCAGCCAATAAGGTGCCTGATTGCCTGATTGCCTGCCATGACTGCCCTTCACAGTCAGGCCTGTTTGCGCTGCTGTCGGCAATACTGAAGGTGCACTGGAACCTGAAAATGTGAAGGAACGTTATGTTCAGTCCAGATTCTGCCTATGGCAGTTGTATTGTAAGGTCAAAGTATGGAGAAGACGCAGAGAATGCTAGGCTGATTGGTGTACCAATAGAGTATCTTTTGGTGGAGGCAGTGTGATGGTGTGGGGTGGCATCTCCCTCACTGGAAAAATGAGGCTTGTCATCATTGTCATCTCAATACAGAGAGATATTGAGATGAAATTCTGCAACCAGTGGCAATTCCATATCTCCACAGTTTGTGACTCAACTCTATCATCCACGATGACAATGCTCACCCCCACAGTGTGACCACCTACAGAATTTGGGAGTGGAGAGGACATAATGGCCTGCCAGCAGTCCTGACCTCAACCCCAATGAACACTTGTGAGATCAGCTTGGGTGTGCTGTTCATGCCAGAGTGACCTACACATCAACGTTTACTGACTTGCAACAAATGCTGGTTGAAGAATGAGATGCCATCCCACAGCAGTGTGTGACCAGGCTGGTGACCAGCATGAGTTGGAGGTGCCAGGCTGTTGTGGCTGTGTATGGTTCTTCCACACATTGGGCTGAGGCTCCTGTTTTTTTAAATGAATAAATTGTTAAATTACCAATATGGCTTGTTTCTTCAAACTTCAATCATCCAGTCCATCAAACACCAAATGAGTCAATGGCAGAATAATCTGTCTTATATGTCGTAATAATTTCCAATGGCAAAAGATTTTTTGCCAAGAATCATTGTTACAACAACAAAATAATCTACCAAACACAAATTTCCTTACTTTTTGTGCTATGTTTATATTGTGCATGGCATACTGGTAAATCACAATATCGCCAATATATCAAAATTTTACAGAGAGGGCATGACATGGTTTAAACTATGGGAACACAACATTACCAGACTGTACTATATGAGAATAGAAAGTTTGCAAGTTTATCTAACAAAGTCATTCTATGCTATTAAATTAATATGATGTTCAGTCTAAACAAAAACATTAAGAAGAAAAAAGCTAATTACTGTGAAATGGAGAATGGTGCCAGCCAAATTACTACTTGCTAGTTTACACTGGAAATATATCACAAGATCCATTCACACTAAATATAATATCATTCCACCAATCTTTTATTACCATGCCACCTACAGGGATCACACACTGAGGAAACTGGAAATTGTACTTAATTATGATGCTTCTACAAGAGATGTATGAATGTAGCATGATATACATAGTGGAGACCTTCCTGTCAACTAACTGAAATATTGGATGTATTGTTCCAATGGTATATCTTCTGCACTGAATAGAAAACCTTTCCATCTAGCACCCTAAAAGGTTATTTGGTTTGTCTCTCTGAATTCCACATTTAGAAAATGTTGCAGGCTGAACCATTAAAAAAAAACTAGAACTGTTAACCATCCAAAAATCATGAAGGAACCCTCTTCTCCTATTCTAAGAGGGTTTCCTTGTCATTGATACCTCCATAGTTGATATGCTGTCTTTGAAGGCTTTGGAAGGTTTAGAAAAGAGACAGAGCCTAGCAAAGAGTCAACAAAATATAATCAATAGCTAATATGGTTCTTGTTAATTTTACACAAAACAATATATACACACTAAATATAAAGTTTTACAAAGTTGCCAACTACTGCTTTTTGCCTTACTAGAGGAACATCATGTGGTATTAGGCTCCCATACCTGCCTGCCCAGTTCTGAGCCCCTGAGGAAGTCATCCACAGATGCTCCTCTTCTGCGAGACTGATAGCTTTCCTCATCCTCTTCCTCATCTGAGTTCTGAGAGTGAAAGCCCTGACTTCGCCTCTCCATCTATATATAGCAAAATACTTTCAGAAACCTCAGTAACCATGTCTGCTGGATTCCAAAAGATGTTGTAGTGTGTCATGAATCCTTATGAGGCCCCACTACAAATATTCTTAAGTAAACAATTTTACTGCATCGCTCAGAACTTACCCGTCCGCTCTCTGCAGCCACTCTTTGGGCAGCTTCACGGGCGATGGCTTTGGCCATTGTATCCGGGATGAGCGTGCCTCTGGGCTGGGGAAGGATTCTCTGGGGAGAAGGTGAGCGACGGTTAGGGCATGGTGGTGCCTCAAGAGTGTGTCCATGTGACAAAGCTGGGGGGAGGCCAGACGGAGAACATACAGGTTCCCATGGCTGTGCGGGACCCCCAGCAGGGTGAAGCATGCCTGGTACCTGCTCTTTGGTTTCCAGTTCTCTGGCACTTGGTGGTCTCTGTGGCTGAGGAAGGGTCAGCTGGGGAATGTGTGGTTGAGGCATTGGAATGGTGGGTTGAGGTATTGGGATTGTGGGCTGAGGTACTGGGATGGTAGGCTGAGGCTGGGGGAAAGGATGAGCAGGTAGAGGCTGGAGGTGAGGAGGAGATGGCTGAGTAGGATGGGGCACAGGATGAGGCTGAAGATGAGCAACTGGCTGGTTTGGGAGAATGGGAAGCGTTTGAAGATGGGAACTTGTATCAGGGCCAGCATGAGGAGGAAGAGGTTGCATTGGAGGTGGAAGTGCTGGCCGTGGAGGCAGGGGATGGGGCATTTGGTGGGGTAGAGTAGATTGCATGTGGTGAGGTGGAAGGATTGCTTGGGGTGGAGGCACAAGCAGGTTGTTAGGAATGACGGCGACATGTGAGTCCTGGCTTTCGCCTTGTGAGGATAAAGTCCTGACCACAACCTCACGGGCCTCCAAACACTGAATAGAGTTCAGATCCACTGTTGCAAAGTCAGCCAGTGGGTACAGCACCTCAGCAATCTGAAAGCAATAATAAGTCCAAGTGTTTGTAGAGCCTCAGTTTTCTGATGTATCCTGTCATATCAAATTGTTTGATTTCACTAAAAGCTCAACTTTAAGATGGTAATAAATTTTATGAGTGAGTTTTTTAGACATTTGTATTCAATCTGTAAATTACATAATGTTCCATTCACAGTGATGAATAGTCAACTGTAATACTATAAAACCAGCACAAATTAGTTTTTTTTTCTTTTTTGTTTTGTATAAAGTAAATCAGTCAGTTTTGGTTAGAATTTGGAATAAGTGACCTGATTCCTGTATATTAAAAACTTGTGCACATCCAATTGGGTCTGAGCAGAACCTTTAGGACTTTGCTTTTAGAAAATACCTTGTTGCCCTGGAGTCTGCTCTAAGAGACGATCTTAGTTAAGTGGTAGGCATAAGTGCAACTTTATTATGTACACATTCAATGGGCTAATGGACATAAAATACATGTTGGCAGGTTGCATTTATAATACAATGTTTTCTGATTAAAATGTTGATGCTGGTAATAACGGTAATCTCCTTTACCTGATGAGCTTGCTCAGGTGTACTCAGAACACAGAACATTGTTCACTATGTTAAGCAGTGGATACCTAGAACCAGGGTTGAAACCCCTAATAGATGAGTAGTTGTAATGACTTATATTCTCCAACAGAGGGCACAAGTATAACCTAAAATTGCATTTCCCAGCCCTGAGCCGAGAGTCAAGTTAACTCTAATCAAACCAAACAGAGTTTTGATAAGCTGGGGTTAAAGCTTTAAACTCTTAAGGTTTGCTTTAGAAAAAAAAGATTTAAGATCCTCCCATGGTTGGTTTGCAGTTCTGATGTATTACATAAGCATGGCTGTTGACGATTGTGCAGTGATTCATGCACTCACCCTCTGACCCTTGGTGCACACTGCGTAGCCAATGACATTGGCACCATTGGAGGTCCCCATGGATGTCAACAATGGAGGCTTCCAGTGGACCTGCAGAATCCCTGGAGCCTGTCCACACTGGACATGCACCTCATTGGGCGGGAGAGGAGGTCCTGCAGGTGACAGATAATACAGCTCCATCAGTGCAGTTTGAAATATTGGCACTACTGGCCCACAGGGAACAGTTGATCTATATGAGTTGATCTTTATGGATCGATTTACAAGTGCTTTACAGTTTGCTTGATGAGGAAAAGCTTTACAGACTGGCTAATTAACTTAAACTAATGGTTGTTTCATAGGATTAGGTGTTTAATGTACTTAAATAATAATCTATATATGCAATACATTATACACTTGTTTTATTAGTTAATCCATGTATAATGACTTATAGTGATGCTTCATCCATTTTTCTGAAAATGCAAATGAAATTTAAGACTGCATGTCTTTTCAGTACTTTTGTGTATCCTGTCTTACTACATAGTAAATATGGCAATATCAGGATTTGCTTGGAATTGATAGATGGGCATGTCTTGAAAATGTGTAAGTAATCGCTTTATAGAATAGAATAGAATAGAATGCCTTTATTGTCATTATACATATACAATGAGATTTATTATTAGGGTAGTTGAAGGAAAAATGATTCAATACTATATGACCATTGGACCATGAAGGATCAAGATAATATTATGATCATGGACATCCTGATCAAAACCTTTATCAGACCATTTTAAATTGCTTGCAGTCTGCCATGATCAAATTTGGGAGAAAGATCATCCCTTAAACTCCACCTTCTTCCTAGTTAACTCATAAATTCCCATCTCTCTCTTTCTCCACTAGAGAAGTTTCACCACCTCTTCCTGTCTACACAAAGATGTCTGGGCTTTAAGACCTAACAAGTTCACTTAAAAAAAATTAGGTATTTGCTAATAACAGAGCTGAAATATATCACCAAGTTTTATTGGTCTCAGGCCCTAAACCTTTGCGATCACTGAGTTACTAAGCTATCTTAGTCAGTCTAATGAAGTGGTCTATTCCAACTGTTGCTCGTGTCTATTGTGCCCTGTATCTTTGTGGCCAGACATTCAATATCAAGTAACTATAGGTGTAGATAAATGACATCTGACCTGCAGCCTGTGTGCAGAACTCAACCCCGGCCTCCTTTTTCTCTCGCTGTTCCAGTGGCATGTGCCAGGGCACCTGGTGTGGTTTGGCCACCACCCTCACCTTGTACACGGTGGTGGCTTTCAGGTTGTTGAAGCGCAGTCTGTAGCAGCACGGCTTCACCACAGCATGCTCAACCCCATCCAAAAACACTGTGTGGGAGTAGTTGCTGTTGCTGGGGAGCCAGGAGAGCTCTGCTGAGTCACGCATGATGTCATCCAAGCGCAGACCCGTCGAGGCCACCGTTACATTCCGTCCCACCAGCATGGTGCAGCGGAGCTCATCCGAGAGGCCTCTGTCTGTCACACTCTGCACTGACACACGGTATGTGCAGGTGGCCAGATCCAGCTTCTCCACCAGGAGTTTTGTGCTGCCACAAAAGGGCACAGTGGCACGCACCTCCCCATCCACTAAAACATTGTAGCCATTGATGTTGCCCCAACCAAGGGGCACTAGAGGTTGCTCCCAAGCCACGATTACGCTCCTTGCCAGCTGTTTGATTAAGTTGATTTTTCTCGGGTAAGGCACAATGTCATCAGCCAGCTCCTCAGCATCTAGTGTGCCAGTCCCATTACTGCAAGGCCCGAGAGAGTCGATGCTTAGGCTGTCCAAGGATATGCCCCCGTCTATGGCTGTCAGGCTTAAACAGCCATGCTCCAACTGACCCTGATCCTCTGCTCCATCCACCGATGGTTTCTCCTTGTCCTGGACAAACTCCACAAAATTAGAAGGGACCAAGCCACGTTGGCCATCCAGCAGCTCTCCTGGAAGAATCATAAAAGATGAGGTCTGGCTCGCACTACTTCACGACAGCAATATATAAATCATGTAAAACAACCAAATACATTATAATACATTATAAATGCTCTTCTCCAGGCATACTGAGCACATAACTAGGTTTACATACTGAATGAAATGAACCCTTCCATCAGAGAGGGTCCACCACCAATAGAAGCCATATTCACAAAGTATCTTAAGGCTAAAAGTAACTCCTTACTGGTTGCTTTTTTCAGACCCCAGAACTTGAAAGTGCAAACATAACTTATAGGTATATTTAGTATCTGCTATGTAATTTATTGTTGACAAAAGGTCACTCTGGGAATGCTGATTACCACCAGGTATACAATTTCCAGAAACCAGTGTCTGTCATTTGAGAGAAAATGATACCACTTGAAATCATGTGGTGTAATAATCATAATATTTCTCAAAATGGTGACTAATGGTGACTAATTCTATATTAACGATTGTTTCTTATTTGATATTCTCTGCATGTTCACACCTTTGATGCCAACAAGGTTTTAGCAGATAAAATTCATATACATGTAATTGAGGATGCATGTTTTTCTTTCAGTGACAGGTTCATATTTCCTGGGAGTTTTTTGAGATCTGATCCTATCACAGCCCAAATCACTTCACATCAAGACGTTTCTGAAAACTGATTCAGAAATGATGCCCCACTACATTTACATTTACACTTATGGCATTTAGCATCTTATCCAGAGCGACTTATAAGAGTGCTTACTCATTAACTTGGAATATCCAATGCTAAGGCTGGTAGACCTGAATTCAAGTTACTGTGAGTTATGATACTGCTAGAATTTTAGCCATGTACTACCTATTAAACAGTATAAGTCCCAGAACCCAAGTATTCCTAAACTACACAAAACCTGTGAAAACAAGACATATGGAATACAATAACTGCTAATAATAAATACAATAATAAATACAATACAATAAGTGTGGTAGCAGCTTTGAGTTAATGCTCATTCAAGTGCTCTCGAAAGAGGTGGGTCTTCAGTTGGCGTTTAAAGACAGCTAGCGACTCCGCTGTTCGGACACTCAGGGGGAGTTCATTCCACCACCTTGGTGCCAGAACAGAGAAAAGTCTGGATGCTTGTCTCCCATGTGTCCTGGATGACGGTGGGTCGAGTCGAGCCGTACTGGAGGCACAAAGTGCTCTGGTTATGCATCGAGCTTTGACCATTGCCATCAGGTAGGGCGGGGCTGGACCGTTTTTGGCTTTGTAGGCCAGTGTTCACAATGTATTTGATTGTACATTGCAAATTACCGTGTTTATTCAGTATCTAAATAAATTAAAACAGAGCCTCAAATTAAGTCATAAAGGACAGCACTAGATGCACCTTCAACAACTGCAAAAACCTGAGATTCGACTGGAAAACCCATCTGTCAATCACAACATATTTAAATTCACAAAACGATGAATTTAAATGATGATGAGGGTTTTTTTGCATAGTCTAGTTCACTCACTATGGAGTGAGTCCAACAAAAACAATGAAATACAAAAAAAAGCATTTTAAGAATTCTTCCTGCCAGCAGTTTCATGAAAAAGAGACTTTTATATACAATATTATGTGAATATTGTCCCTGGTTAGTGGTGCACATTTCACACTGATGGATGGGGTAGAGGGGGGCAGTGCATTATGTAAAGCAACAGGTAGACAGGTAGACAGAATGTACTTAAAATTATAATGGTAACCCTGTACAATAACCAAAACTCCAAATCTCCTCCAATTCTCATCCAGAGCTCAAACTCATGGTCTAAAAATTTAATGTGTGCAAAAGGGAAACCATGATAAAACCAGAGTGTAAGTGATTCAGACACAGAGTGTTTTTTTTTTCCACCTAGCCATGTAGCCGCAGGGTGCTTGACAAATTAGTGGCCCTGCCGATTTGCAGTTTCATCTGCCAGACCTTCAAGAAGCACTTATTAAATGCCTGCTGAAGAATGACATTAAACTCAACCCAAATTACTTTTTTAATTATACACATCCTGGGAGTCTTGGATATGTACAGCTAAAGCATTCCTAAAATATATCAAGGTACCAAAGATCTGAAAGATCTGATTTTATCAAAACAAGCCAAAGTTTAAAGAATGGGGTTCACCTTCATAGAATCCATCATCATCCATGTCTCCATACACATACAGATATTTCCCAGCAACAAGAGGCAGTTCAGCCTCAGGATGCTCATTGGGTCCATCGTAAGGATTATAACTGTTAAGAAGGAGAGCGGGAGAAGAAGGAGTGAAAATGTTTCAAAGTAATTAAAAAAAAAACCAAAATAAAATGCAAAATAGTGAAGCATCCCCAGGGAGAAAAACTGTGAGATATTTCCTTAACTTCAATACCCTGTAACCTTTATTTAAACTAGCATTAAGCAAAAATAGCCCTCATTTGCAACTCAGTTGAGTAAAAAAAAAAAACAGAGAAATTTCATTCATTCGTTCATTTTCTTGGCCGCTTATTCCTTTTCAGGGTCACAGGGGAGCCGGTGCCTAGCCGGCAGCATAGGGCGCAAGGCAGGAAC
>JAOVVG010000020.1:15878846-15894304 GCA_028566375.1 Leptodoras nelsoni
AAGTGGCCCTAGTGTGTGAGTGTGTGTGTGTGTGTGTGTGTGCCCTACAATGGATTGGCGCCCTGTCTAGGGTTGTTTCTGCCTTGCGCCCTATGTGGCTGGCTAGGCACCGGCTCCCCCGTGACCCTGAAAAGGAATAAGCGGCCAAGATGGATGAATGAATGAATATTATATGAATACTATATGAAATTAAATCCTATTTTATTTAATAAGGTTATCTAATTGTTATCCACATTATCTATAATATTTCAAATTATAGTTTATAGTGTATATGATTAGTGTTTGCAATATAATAAATTATGATAATTATAGACTGTAATTTAAAACATAGCCTACATTAAATTAATGTTATGATATTTTGATATTAATGTACAGTGCTGAGATAAAGTATTTGCCCCCTTCCTGATATTCTTCTAAAGCAATAATAAACAATTTAAAAACAATTCTGTGAAGAGGAATGAGCCAAAATTCCTCCACAGTGATGTAAAAACATCTGATTGTGATCAAAGTGTGGCACAACCAGTTATTAGGTTTAGGGGGGCAGTAACTTTTTCTTGTGGGTGATATAGCTAGGTTTTGAATAAATCTTGAACTTGAATAAATGGAATGAGCATTTTAAACCTGTACATTTGTTTCTATATTATATTAAAATTTGTTTGATTATCTGAAACGTTTAAAGCATGATATTAGTAAAAAATAGAGGAAATAGAGAGGGTGCAAATACTTTGTCACAGCCCTGTAGGTCTTAGAATATTTTATTTAATTGTTCACCAATTACATTATGATTATTTCATTTTATTTAAATGAAGTGTGTGTTTTTTATGTTAGATTAATTAAAGGGTTCTGTTTTTGGAACTCGTGTGATTCTTATACAGTCATGTGTGTCATATGATAATGCTCCTTTTCCCTTGTGCAGCGGAAAACAAATTGTGATTTATTGTGCTATATTTAGCCATTCATTTTTAAGTGTACTGCACATTTCCCAGATAAAATTGGGCAAAATACCCACATGTTCTGTGATTATATTATCAATATTAATATTCATGTGCATTTCCTATTTCCAACACCACAAATAGAAAGAAATGCTTGAAAGCAATGTGATTGTACGTACAGGATAGTAATCTGTATAAACTGTCATACATTTCTTTGCATGAGGATGTGTGTGATATGCATTGATTCTCTGTGACTGTACAATAAGACTTTACTTTTGTTTTTTTTGCAGAAAAAAGCGATGAGAACTAGCTCGTCTTCACCGCCGCTGCACGTGCATGTGAATGACAGCACGCCTGTACATGTGCATGTAAAGAAGGGAACGAAGAACAGCCCTGTAAAGCCACCACAGGTCAGTTGTCACCCAGCACCAATATTCAGTGCTGAAATACATTCTGACAGTCAGCATAAGACATTTGCTGTTGTTGTTGCAGGTTAAGGCAAAAGGCTGCTTACGCCCCACTGCTAAAGTAAAGACGAGAGTCCCATGGATTCCTCCGGGCAAAGCTTCAACACGAGAAGCATCATACAAGTGGGAGGTTAGACGGATGTTTACTATGCATGCCTTATTAAAGGAACAGAAGCAAATAATCAAATCAGCTGCAAATGTAGGCAATCAGTTGTCTGGAAACAAGAACAAGTAAAAAGGATGGCTAGGCTTGTTGGCAACCTTGCAATTTATCAAAGTCTCTTCAGACCTAGAACTGTTTATAATGTTAAAAATATATGTAAGGTTATTGAGACAGGCAACGTGCACCTCTGGAGACACAGGTTTATAGACTGAAGTTGGGTATCATTTAAGCCCCCCAGATTAAAGAAAAAAGCTTGTGATGATAATGAGATTTATAGTACAGTTTCATGTTTGCAAGCTAAAGCTGTAATACCATTTTTTTAATATAATAAATAGAGACAAACGATATAAATGAGAGGAAAATCCTTGAAATTGAAAGATATTAAGTAAAAATTACAAGGAGATATGTGGAGCAGTGGATCTGGTATACTTTTTCATTAATTATCTAACAACAAACAGGCTTTTGTCTTCTGTGTGAAGAGGAATAGAATGAGAAAATGGTGTTAATTTTTGATCACTTGTTGTTTAGGGTCCGAGCCATCGCTTAGAGATCACCCCCCTCCCGGAGCCAGACCCCTCGCGCTCCGCTCTCCGTCTGGAAGACCTCTCCACTGATGAAGAGGAAGCTCTGCACGGACGCATCAATCAGTATGAGAGGAAGATCGATAGCTTGATGACCGAGGTCAGCTCACTGAAGAATGAGGTGAGTGCTAGAGAACCATATGTAGCACTTTAGCAGGGCAATACATGAAAAAAACTTGAACACCAATAGTTAGGCTGCTAGATGTGTGAGGACTGTGTTTACACCTACATGAACTTAATTACTTATAATCAAGTACACTAATGTTATAAGAAATTTTAAAAAATATTTTTTCAAAATTTTACATTTTTATTTCATCCCACATTGTGCTGACCCAGGTCGTAAATACAGTTAGACGCAAAGTTTTTAGCACACACCAACAGGTTTTTGCTGACTGGATATTGCCATCAATAATAAAGTTTATCCACTCAATTGTTGTGTACTCTGAGGCTGGGAGCCCATGTAGTGATGTGTGCTGGTTTGTATATCCAACAGCAGCGCATTTCCCATGCATTTTCCTTAACTTCACCTTAATGTTGGAGCATCCATGACTCTTGACAAATAAATAAAATGGTGCCCCTTTGCAAATGTGATTCTAATCCATGGGTGGAGATATACATGTGGTAGGTGGAGATATTCAGATTGGGTGCGGTATTATTCCAGTGATTTTGCCAGGTGTGTAATAAGCAATACAGATTCTGAAATGGAGATGTATGTGCACAAAAAAAGTGAATTTTTAAAATATGTCCCCTTTAAGAGATAAAAGAGCAAATTAAATCAAATTAAAAAAGAGCAGTATTTGTATATGGTGGGTATAAAGAGTCAGGCCTTGGTGCTTTCTTCTTAACAGCTCTACATTTCATCTAGCTATGTAACATATAACAGGGTCTTAATGGTGGAAGTGGGTTTTGCAGGTGGAGCTGCGTAAGAAGGAGCAGCAGCTAGAGCGTCAGTCTGAGAGGTTAAGCGTTTCACAGCGTGTCATCGCAGAGCAGGAGGAGGAGCTGGCTGAGGTCGCCAAGGAGCTAGAAATCACAGAGCGAGAGAACACACTCCTTCGGGAGTCCATGGAGAAAATACTGGAAGAAAACAACTACAGCAGGTTTGACACTCAGAAGCTATGTCTCAGTCGACACCCTAAGAACTGTTAAAAATTAGGTACATTAGGAAAAATAGTGTAATATCCTTATCAGAGCTTTTTATTCCTGAAGATTACTTATCACACATGGAAACACTTTCTAGATTTTAACATTTACTCATTTTGTTTAAATCGCCATTTACTGTTTTTTGTTGTTGTTGCTATTTTATGATTATTATAAATTCATTATTATTGCAACCCCACCAAGAAATCAGAAGATAAATTGCTCTGTTAAAATTTAAATTGCTGTAAGAGTTACACTAATGTTATTTATATATTTATAAATACAGTATAAATGCACCTATTAAATATTGATTTGTTTATACATAACCACCCAATACCTAAATCATAGCTATAACAGCTTTATCAAATACGATTGTGATTACGATTACGATCGTAATATGATTATGATAGAGCCATGCGTGGTGCTTCTGAGAGCTACAAAATGAGAAATGCACAACTTTATGACCTTGTTGATCTCACAGGAACTTGATAATAAGGACCTTATGACCATGTGTGTTATTTAATACAAGGGCATTGACTGTAACAGATGTAACAGCCACCAGTACATGTAGCAACTGTTGGACTGGTTCAGTGGTAAAAGCTAAGAAGAAAATGTGGTAAGATATTTCCCTTGTTACCCTTTGTGTGCTCTTGGTCAGGTTGGAGAGAGAGAACCTGCTGCAGGAGAAGGATGTGCTGCTTAGGAAGCTGCTGGAGGCAGAACTCGACAGCAGTGCAGCTGCCAAGCAGGTCCTGGCGCTCCGAGATACTGTTAACCGCATGTCGAGGACTGTGAGTGTGTGAGCATTTTCTCACAGTTATAGACTAAGGATAGCCTTTTTGCTTCACTATACACAGATAATATAGGAGGTTATGATCCATAGCTGGAAATTATTATCCATAGCCGGATATCATAGAACACTGTTTGGTATATAATTGTTTTCTCCCTCAGGAGAAGCGAATGACAGGCTCTGAATCTTCGTTGCTGGCTCGGCAGAAGGATCTCCTCTTGCAGAAGTTGGAAACCTTTGAGAGAACAAACCGAACACTGCGCCGCCTCCTGAGGGAGCAGCATGAGCGTGAGGTGCCTCTTTCTTTCAGCAGGTAGAGCGGATATGAGCTGGTACTGCGGTGCCTGTTGATACTGATTTCAGGTTTTTTCTTTCCATGACAGATGGACTCACTGCAACTTCTGGAGCAGAAAGACTCCCTTCTGAAGAGGCTTACTGAAGTCGAGGCAGAAAACTCTGTCAGTTTTCTCCATGGAATAATAATAATAATAATAATAATAATAATAAATGTATTAATCCAAATATACGTAGTCTAGTTAGTGCATGCGCATGCTGTGAGTATAACTTTGAGAACATGTCTCCTCTGTAGCATCTTCAGATGAAGCTACAGGATAAAGAGAAAGAAGTCTCTGACCTTACCTGCCTTTTAGAAAACGAGAAGGTTCTCTGAGCAGATCCACAGCTACATGTTTACTATTAGCAATACAGTGTAGCTTATAATGTGTAATGTTTAATTCACTCACCATGGCAGGAACATATGAAGACAACAAGCGAGCTGTCCAAGTCCCTAGAATCGACACGAGCTCATCTGCAGGGCCAACTACGCAACAAGGAAGCAGAAAATAACCGGCTTTCAGTACAGATAAAGGTAGGCTGTTTTTTTTCTAGCATGCGCTGTATTCCTTCAACAATATTTGAAAAACAATCCTAGTAAAATAAGTAAAATCCTTAAAACGCCTAATCCTTAAAAATAATATAAACACTGTGTGGCTAGTAAAGCTATTATCTGGTTTAACAACCACAACAAGCACTAATATGATTATTGCCTCATTAATGTTTGTTTCAGTTAAGAATTTTACATCATGTCACATCATATTACATCATATTCCATTTTCCTATCATGTCTTTAAAATGTTAGTGACTAAACATAAGACCAGCTGGTTGTTGCCCAACAGGAATTTATTTGGAATTATTTTGCAGTGCTTTTCCACTGTGAAAGCTACAGTCCCTTCCACAAATATAGGCACACCTGGTAAAGGTGAGTAAAAAGGGTTATAAGAAATTCACCTTTTGGTGAATTAGTTTAATCTCACACTGAAAAATGAGAAAAGAATTATTGGTAAGGGGTTTCTTTTTCTCAGGCTAAATTTGTGCGATTAAGCTAATTCAGTAAAAGGTAAAAGTAATTGTGGAGGGGACTGTAATCATGACAATAAGATGGATGGAAGGAAGGAAGGTAGGAAGGAAATTGTGGTAGTTGTTGCTACAGTGCTGTCCAAAACCATTTCCCCTTCTCAATTTCTTCTATTTTTCTTTAAAAAAAGCTCTTTTTAAAATGATGATTTGATGCTGTTCAGCCTTACCTGGCCCAATGTGAAAAAAGCAGTTGCCCCCATTAGCTACTAAATCAACCAGTTAACCAAATTCAGTTTCACTAGCCATACCCAGGCATGTAATTGAAATCTACCAGTCTGGAAAGGGTTACAAAGCCATTGCTAAGACTCTGAGAGCCAGTATCCACAAAGTCCTGCCTTGAATCCTATTGTGATACTGTGAAGGGCACTTCATGCTTGAAAACCCTCCAAGATAGCCAAATTATAATCATTTTGCAAAGAACACTGGGCTACAGTTCCTCCACAGTGATGTCGAAGATTGATCACAAGTTGTTGTAGGGTGGAGCAAGAAGTTATTAGGTTTAGGAGGGCAGTTACTTTTTCACATGGGTGATATAGGTTTTGAATAAATCTTTAACTTCAATTAAAAAAAAGCAGCAGTTTGTGTTTACTCGTGTTGTCTTTATCATATTAAAATTAGTTGGTTTAGTTGGTTAGGTGATCTGAAACATTTAACAAAAACATGCTAAACTAGCAAAAATAAAAGAAATTGTGAAGGGGCAAATACTTTTTTACAGCACTGTATATTAAATAACAATGGGCCTTCCAAAGAAGCTTCCAAATAAGTTTTTTTTCTTGTATTTGTTTTTGCAGAACGGTCTTTAGAATATTCTCTCGGATTCTTAAACCTCAGAATTGTTCACTTAGGAAAGATTCTGTTCTTAGCTAAGAACAAATCCCGAATAAGAAAACACTGGTGAATGTCCGAATGTTCATGAAAGTGAGATTTAAGAAGAATACACCCCTTAAGAATGGTTGGTGTATGATAATAATAATAATAACAATAGCGATAACAATTCAGAGGAAAAATGAAACAAATAAAAGTGGAGGGGAAAAACATTCATATGATAGAGGATATTTGGTCCTGGGTTCGATCCCCGGGTGGGGCGGTCTGGGTCCTTTCTGTGTGGAGTCTGCATGTCCTCCCTGTGTCTGCGTGGGTTTACTCCGGGTTCTCCGGTTTCCTCCCACAGTCCAAAGACATGCACGTTGGGTTGATTGGTGTCTCTAAAGTGGCCGTAGTGTGTGTGAGTGTGTGTGCCCTACGATGGATTGGCGTCCTGTCTAGGGTTCTTCCTGCCTTGCACCCTATGCTGCCGGCTAGGCACCGGCTCTCCCGTGACCCTGAAAAGGAATAAGCGGCCAAGAATGAATGAATGAATATTTTCCAAGTATTATAGTATTGAAAAGAGTTGTAGTAAGAGCTTTTAAGAAAATTGTGCTTTATTATTTATAAAATGAGCTGACTTAAGTTGCATAAGTAGTTCAGGGCAAGTGGCTGCCCAGGATCATTGCGACATCATAATTATTTATTACGTCAAAACACTAAATGAGAATGTGTCTCTGAACAAAATGGTCATTTATGTTCAGTTTTTTTTTCCCACAAGATTTTGCAAAATTAAAAAAAATCTCTTGAACCTGCATGAGTAAGACATTACCACCGGTTCTGTTCAATGATTTGTTCAGAATCTGGAGCGAGCAGCTGGTCAGCAACAGGGGGAGCTGGAGCACATGCAGGCACAGATGCGGGAACTGAAACAGCGGGCTGAGGTTGATAAAGAGGCACTAAAGAAAGCCACAAGGGCACTGAAACAGAGAGCAGAACGCAGTGAGGACACAGCAGGACAGCTCGGTGCTCAGCTGACTGAAATGGTGAGAGCAGTGAGAGGCCTGGTTTCCAAAACTTTTTTCATCAAATGTTATTGCTTAGGGTATTGACTGTTGTGTGATACAATACAAGCAACCACTAAATTACAGGACAGAATAATGTGGGTTCTTATTGCTTCTTATGCTAAAAACAATTTCTCTGCCCACACAAGCATTTAATTTGTCATAAAACATAAACACACAGCAGCACAAGTTCTCCGGAAATATTTTAGTATCTATAAATTCCACACATTGTATATAACAGAGGGCTCAGAAATAGGTTTAATCTTTTTTGTTGCCAATAGGTTTAATGTTTTTTGTTGCCATTTTGTTTAATGTTTTGTTTAATTGCCAATTATACATTAAACTAGTGAATCACTACAGTATAGAGTATATAAGGTGTTGCCCATGAAACTATGCGACAACTTGAAGCTTAACTATATGTGAACTGTAGGAAGCCCGGCTGGCAGATGCTGTTTTAACAGCAGAGAACTGGAGCAGTCGGCATGCGAAAGAGTTGAAGGAGAAAGGCCAGCTGGAGGTGGAGATCACATTGCTGAACAGGTGAGTGACACAGTGTTTATAATAGTGCCTTTTGTTGTGTGCAGACCCCCTGTTAGACCACATGTTTGGTTCCTTCCAGCCGGATCACAGACCTGACGGAGCAGCTGCATGTGCTTGAGGAGAAAACCCGAGCAGAGAGAGACGGACTTCTGGACCGGCTGCACAGTATGACCACAGAGAGCACCACAGTCAGACTGGAGAACCAGAGCCTGAAGGTGGAACCACACCTGATGTATTAACTGTGTTTTAGAAGTATAGTATAGTTGTTAAACATTATATACAATTCAAAATGATCTCCAATTCATAAGTTAAATTTATGATGACTTGCCTTGCCAGTTCCTACCCACTAACATGTACTTCTTCTAAGACACACAAAGCCTTTGTTGTGTCACAGGGCAGAGTAACACACTCAAAGGAAAGTGCTACCCTGTTATCCATGCGCTTACGGATACTGATGATTGGCTAGTGTCATGCTGGTTGACAGGGCAATATGCCTTCCCATGTTGAGAGCATAGCCAGAATATGCTTTCTTGTCTCCCAGTCACCGATGGCTCTGGCAAGATTCAAACTCCTGATGATCTGATGATTGAGTGAACAGTTTTCTGTTGCTCCACTCAAAAACAGCCTGTTTACTTCTGAGAGGTGGGAAAATTGGCATGGAATGAAAATGAATGAACTTTTTAACACAGGCCCTTTCTTTATCTTGATCAGTGCCTTAAGGCACACAAAGCCTGGACACTAATTTTGAGATAATGTTGATCAGAGGTATTCAAACTGTGGTGTGCAAAGGACTGTTGAGGGAGGTCTGGGTTATGGGAGGGTGGGTGTGAGATCCCTGTCAGACCTGTCAAATTTTGTACATTTTGTTTTGGAGCTTCAACAACAGAATGCAAAAATGTGCCAAAAGAGCAGTTTACTTTTTTCCCGTACATTTTACTGAAATATTAAAGGTGTACAATTTGTTCTTTTGTGAAGGAGAAATCACAGACAGTGGTCACCTTTAAGGTTATCAGTGGTAATGGCTACTATATGTGCAGTTGATTGAGGGTCTGTAGTTTCACAATAAAACAATAGTACACATAGAACCATGAAAGCCTTGAAATCACTGAATGTGTTTTTTTCCTTAAACAAAAGAGAACGATTTCCTTCAGGTTTCTATGGTACTTTCTTCTAAATAAAAATTTCATGCACGGTAATTGCAACGTTCTAATACTAATAAGAATCTGGCGATGGTGCACCATGAGATTAAGTATTTTTTAAGTCTAATACTTAAGTATAACTACATCATATCTTCAATATCCCTCATTAACACACACATGATTTGCAGCATATTTACATAATTGTGGTGTCTGTGCAGGCAACTCTGTCTGCACTGGAGGAGAAACTGTCTCTGTCCCGGTCTGAGGTGGAGCAGGTCAAAGCCTCAGTGAAGCAGTATGAAAGCTTAGTGGACAACTACAAGTTTCAGGTCTGTTCATCACATTACTGTATTATTCACACACAGTGTACACTGATGTACCAGAAAAACTGGTATATGAGTTAATACTTGGTATGTCCCCCATGGGATCTTGGAGGGAACGTTGCATAGTCCTAACAGTGATATTTAGTCCAGACCCCAGCATTGAATTCCAGTATTACTTGAGGCAGTGTTGCCCGCCACTTGCGTGAAACGATTCTTGCCAGCCTATGATGGTCACGTTCACAAGTCTTTCTACAGCCACGCTGCTGTCGTAAGTTTGAGGTTTTGCCTGAATTCTTGTAGTCACGGTACACCCTTGAAATGCTAAAACGTGAAAATACAAAATTTGCTTATACTTCCGAAATGCTATGATCCATCTCACAAGCTGCAACTATTAAACCGTATTGAAAATTGCAAAATCATGATACTATGCCATTCTCATAGCGGAAACAGCTTTAGAAGCATCCAAAGATGTCTGTTGCTTTATATACATACTGGCAGACCCAACCAATGACATGCATAGGTGGTGTTGCTCTGTATTTCGCACAGGTTTTTCTGGTACTTCAGTGTATAGTCACACACATTCACACACACAGCGGGATTGTTGCTTACTCATAGAGGTTCGTACCAAAGGGTGTGTGTGTTCAGCTGCAGAAGACACGTGCCGAGGCGGATGAGTACAGCATGCATGTGCAGCAGGCAGAGAGGGAAGCGCGAGCTCTGAGGGAAGAGCTGGACCAGGAGCTGGATCATGCCCGGAAGCAGCTGATGGGCCGCCTGAGTGATCTGGAGCCGTTACCTGAGACCCTGCGCCGCACTGAGCACCAACTACAGGAGGCACAAGAGAAAGAACGTGTTCAGGAGAGAAGGAATGCTGAGCTCACAACAGGTCTCGCCGAGTTACGTGTTAAGGTGCGTGTGAGAGAGTGAAGTATGAAAACTAAGCATTTTAAAGCCACAGGGAACCTAAGCTCTAAAATGAAGCTAGTCCAAAGCCTAGCACATAACATGCAAAACAAATGCTTTATTTAATTCTTCTTTAACAAGTTCACTATATAGATACAGCAATTTCTCATAAGAACAAAGAAACACTACACCCATAAAAGATAACAGTTGTGGTCACTACAAGCCCACAAGAGTTCATACATTATAGTCAGTAATAAGAAAAAAATAAAGCCTTAACTCTGGAGATGTGTATGCTTTCTGCTTTTACTTCCACACAGGAAAAGATAAAGTCACTGCAGTGTCAAGAGCTATAGGATCAGTGCATGTGTAAATGAATTTGCCCATCAGTTGCTGTCATGTGTTGATGTATTTGAGCAGGTGGATCAGCAGGGTGTTCAGATGGAGAAGGTGCAGCAGAGGAACGCAGTTCTAAAGGAGGAGAATAACCAGCTCAAGCACAAAATGGAGTCCCTCGACAGGTCAGTCACTACAACAACCAACATGCAACATTTTGTGTCCTGTATAAAGAACACTGAGCCTCATTTGTCAAGCTGGATACAAATGACTTTATTTGTAAATAGTTCCCAGGAGCATTTACTCCAGAAATATGGTATAGATGAAAAGTAGTTCAGATAGTTACACAAACATTTTGTTGTTTTATATGAATGACTTGTAAGCATGATACAAAACAAATCAATGAAATAAGACATTCAATTAGGACATAAAAAGGAGGAATAGTGTGTGTCTTTGCTGTAGTTACTGAGCTCTCTTTTCTCAGCATCGTGTTCAGTGTTACCAAAATGTGTAACTTGTAAATATAGGGAATTTTTAGTTCCGTTTGGCCTACAAAAGTATTTACATACAAACACACAAAAGCATTTTGACCCTATTGTTTTTGTAAACAGGAAGTTGGAGGAGGCCAACTCTCACAATGGAGATCTTCTTCAAATGATAGCAAAGAGAGAAGAGACCATCCTTAACAACCAGATGCGCTTGGAGGAGAAGTCTCGCGAGTGCAATACTCTGAGCCGGCAGCTAGAAGAGGCACTAGAGGACACCAGGCGACAGGTCTGTACATTAACAACATAAGGCTGCATAAAATGTATTATTGTATATGGCAGAACAGCAGCCTGTATGCTTAGCTAAAGCTATGCAGGGGAAAGAATATACACTCTTATCAGTCTACAAAATAACCACAGTACAAACACTGGGCACAGGGAGAAATATTTTTAGACTGGAAACACATTGTGCAGGATAGAAGAGCGATGGGTCTGTTACATAGCATTTGCTTTTGTGGTTGTATTGCCAGTACGGAAAATAACAAAATGATGACTAAACTGGCAAAGGTCCTGTGCTAAATGTTCCAGTGCTGCAGCTCAGGCATTGCAGCATGTCAGCTACCACAGACACACACCTTTTACCTCTTTTGCCTTTTATTGGGTGGCATTAATTTCATTCTAACTGAATAATATTGTCTTAATTTATGTATTGGTTTATATGTTGACATTTATTTAAGTTATTAATATGAAATGAGTTGTATAAGATGTTAATTATATTTGTGTGTAATTGAAATAAATTATTTAAACTGCACAGTATAGTCTGGCTGATTAAATGAGCTTCATGAGCTATAAGTCTGTGCATGAGTAGAGGTGCAGCACCAATCTATTGATAAGAAGGTTTCACGACTAGAATTTGGTACATGTTTCTTGGTGTTTCAATTATGTAAAGTGTGCCCTGATTGACAGGTGTCCAATACGAGGGAGCGAGCTGCCTCTAAAGAGCGAGCCTCTCAGTCCAAAGTGATTGAGCTGGAGACCCAGCTGAGCCGAACCACTTCAGAGCTCAGTCAGTTGCGGCGAACTAAAGATGAGGTGAGCATTATAATGGATTTTTGCAAAGAGAAACACTGGCTTTGTGGCTCAGCTGTAACCATAGCAACACTCTTACCAGTCCTAGCCAGTATTACTTAACTAACTAATACTAGCTTGCTCTCTAGCTTAGATTTATTATTATCAATAATGCACAGGAAATAAAGACCGGCGATGAGGAGGTTGTTTGCCTGCACTGTAATTAAATTAAATTAAGTTACAGCAAAATAATTATTGGAACAAATAATTGTACTATATATTAAATAAAAAGGAAAGTTTCAATGGCTAGGGCTTTCCATCATTTGCAGTATTAATCAATGCATTCTTCCTGGTCCACTGTTGCATTGTTTTTAGGCAGAGAGGAGGTACCAGAGCCGCCTGCAGGACGTGAAAGACCGTCTGGAGCAGTCTGACAGCACCAACCGCAGTCTGCAGAACTATGTGCAGTTCCTCAAAGCCTCCTACGCTAGCGTGTTCGGGGACTCGACTCTCAGCGGCACCTCAGTCAGAGCTTACCCAGCCATCTGACACCCTGTATGCTTTACACTAAGGCTGAGGTGATGCAGAACACACACCAGTGTATATTTTTACACACACAGTGTGATGAGTTTACCTACCAAAGTGAGTCTCAACCCAATTTTGTTAGATTTTTATAATAATATACTGTAGATCTCCATAATACAGCCAAAGGTAAGTGACAGTGTTCACTACTGGATGCTGCAGCAGTGCTTACTTAGCAGAAGTCAATGTTCCTCATAGAGCTAAATAAAATTTCAGTCATTTTAAGAACGTCAGATTTGACTAGAAATATTTTTTTATTCGAGCATTTATTTAAAAAACCCCAAGTTGACCAGTCTATAATGCACCGAGCAGGTTTTTAACTTCTAAATACTGTTGCTACTGTTCTTCAGCCTTTCTGAATTTCTTCAAATAATTAAAGAATCAGCCTCTGCTATGTTTATAAAGGAAAATCTGCCATGAATAACTTGTTCAGTTTTCAGCAGACTTTGCTTTACCTAAAGAGAGCAAAGTGGCAGAGGTTTACTGTGTCCAGCTCTCCCACCTTCTCATCTGTATACACTGCTCAAACTAAACAGGTGTCACTGTCAGCACCATTACACTTATAATGCCTTAGATTAATAACCAGTTCCTCACACACCTCTGCACAGCTTTGTTGACTGAAAACTGAGTTATGGCTCGTTTGCTCGATTTTTTTTCTATAATTAATTGGCATTGTGTATTTTACTGTATTTTAAATGTCTCCCGTGTCATTAGCATGGACTACTAACTTCTCAAGGGAATGAACCTTGAGTGGTACAACAGAAAAGCATTCAGCGTATCATCAGGGAATTAGAACTTGGTAAAAAAAATGTTAAGTAGGCTGTGCTGTCTGGGTGGGAGGAATGGCAGTTTTCTCTTCTCGGTCAGTCAGGGTGACACTAACTAATCAGGGGAATCTGTGAATTCGTGTATATGAAAAGATGGTAGATTGACTAGAGTGTTCAGCTGCCCTGTGATGTAGCATAGGTGCTGTTCATGTCTTGGATGAAGCACATGCTAGCCTTCATTGTCCCAGTTGGTAGACTGGTGAGTGGGAATTGTCAAATGATCAAATTGGGGAGAAAAAATAAATGTTTATTTGTTTTTTCAACAAACAAATTACCTTCACATTCACCTAAACAAATCACAATGTTTTAGTACAAACATATGCAGTGTGTTTCCTAGTGGAGTTCTCCTTCGAATGCGACTAGCACAAGGTCCTGTAGTGTTGGGAGTGAAGATCTCATCAATGGGTGCTATCATTTTTATATTACACTATTTACTCTGTGTAAACATGCACTTTTGTTGCTGTAATTATTTATCTGTTTGTCATTATATCAAACTACATAATGTGTTGGTATGTTTGTGTGTTTTATACAAATGAAATGTTTACATTTTTATTGATTCATATGAAATCTAAGTAAAACATTTTAAACAGTTAAAATGTGTGATGTTTTTCATTACAAATGTAGGACTTGTGTAGTAAAGTAAAACCTGGTCTGATTTACTTTCATCACAAGTTATATTTACTCAAAACACATTAACAGCTAGATATTAAAAGTAGCTTTAGTTTTAGATAATGCAGTTAATGAGTAAGGGAGTGTTTACGATAAGCACTTCATCTATAGCCTCTACTTATAAAAATGGAGCTACATGTCTGCAATACCGTGCTAAACTGTGGATATTAACTCCCATAACTTATTGGCTGCGTTAGCCTTGTAGCTTGTTGCCACTTCTGCAATCAGGACAGTTTTTACATCAAGCTGGTGAAGACTTTGAAGAAGATTCTGATCTCTTGGGTGTGGAAGTGCGCTTCTGCATGCTCATGACCTTCACTGCGGTCTGTAACACGATCACTTTTCTCTGTAGCTTTGTCACTTTGCGCGACTGCTCACTCAGCTCCTTTTCGTATTTCTTCACCTTCAGTTGGGCTGAAAGTAATTTTAGCTTGTACAACTTTTCAATCATATGCAGTTGTTTTTCACAGCCATTACACATTTTGTGTTCCGAAGTATCCGGGAGTGTAGCTGATGTTTCTTCCTGTAATTAATGAAAAGAGTGTAATGATGTCATAAATAATTCTAGATTTTTGATAAAAGGAGGCTGGTAAGGGTATGGCTGTTTAATTTGCTATCATCTAAGAGATAACAGGACCTTGTTCTTGAACTTCTTTCAGATATTCAACCACATCTATCACTCTGGGATGTGCTGGTATAGGAAAATAATCCATTTTGGCATGGCATGTATTTCCACTTCCTCCCACCATTCACTAGTGCACACCATCACATTTTATACTTTACTTTGTACTGAGGGCAAAAATAACAGTTGTGTGTGCTTGCTTAAGTTGTTGAACAGTCAGACTTGAACTAGCAGCATTGGTATAGTGACAATACAGCCAACAAAATTGAACGTCAGCAATTTAGCCAGAGCACTTTAGCCGATCTGTTCTGATTTCTAACTGATAGATAATGTTGGGAAGAAATATATAAAATCTATGATATAAAACCTGAACATGATCATACATTCAATGAACCACAACAAGTACTACAGAGCAAATTTATAGAAAAAATAAAACCCTTACTTTAATCTTTAAATTATTTGCAAGATCGTATGTGTATTTGACCATCATTATTATTCTTATTTTAGTTACTTAGTTCATTCATAATATAATCCATATTATAAAATAATCATAATATGAATTTTAACAGTTGTCCAATAGGGCTGTCGGCTGTGTAGTAACCTGACTTCT
>JAOVVG010000020.1:15895905-15906801 GCA_028566375.1 Leptodoras nelsoni
ACATTTAAGTGTGACAAACATGCAAAAAATCAGGAAACCAGGGAGGGGGCAAACACTTTTTCACACCACTGTATGTCACCTTTCCCTCTCTGTCTGCTTGTAACAAGTCATTAAAGACTAAAATAACAATAACGTGAAAAACTCATGTCATTGTGCATTGAGCCTTACATTACCTTTTTCTCTCCACCAGCTGAGGTCTAATAATTCCAGCTTTAACTAATCATGCAGCCAAGGTTACGTCGTAAAGGTAAAACCCTTTAAAAAATATCACTTTGAATCAGACTTTTGATTCTGACCACTGGTGGCTACTTTCTTGAGTGTTACAAGTTTAAACAGTTAGATCACAATTCCTGGACCTTTCATTTGTATTTGTTGTATTTACAAGGCACGAGAGTCTTGCTGAATATTTTCCTTGACATCCACAACCTCTGTGAAGGCATCCATGCATTAGTCACAAAACTCCTGGTACCTTCTCATTCCCAGATCACTTTCTATTGTAAATCAGCTCCTCAGGAAGCTGACAAAGTTATACGGCATCATTTTTCATCCTAATCTCTGTGCTCAATATGACGTATAGACATGGATTTGGACGTGTTTCCCTGTAGTGAGAAAAGAAGCAAACGTTAACACAATTAGAAATCTAAGGAAAGCTAATGAAGTCTGAAAATAAATGGAAACTCCCGATTTCATAAATTCACTAGTTTTAAAACTGTATATAAATGAAGTTGTGAAAGTATAGAATCAGTGCTTTCAATGGAAATAATTTTTTGTGGCTCTCAGGACAGATTTTATTGTATTACTCCAGTGTTGAAAAGTTACAGTTGAAATCAGATAAAAGTCCATTAAAAACAGCTTTGGTAAGACTTTGGTAAGAAGTTTATCTGATTTGAACACCATCATTCTTCCTGTAGAATGGAGTTGAACAGCTGCCCTTAAAAAAAGAAAGCACACAGCCCTTAATTTCTATGGTTTTATTTATTAGGGCCTAAATAACCATTGTGTGGTGACCAACTTCTATTAAAAAACTACTACAACAACAAAAAAATAAAAACCAACCAGATTTCAATATTACTCATGAAGTCATTTTTCCCCAAACAAATAAACCAACATTCATAAACCATGTGGGAAAAATAAGTACACTGTATAATTCAGTATCCTGTAGAACCTCCTTTAAGAACAACTTGAAGTAAATGTTTTCTGTAGGAGTTCATCAGTCTCACTTCATTTTGGAGAAATTTTGGCCCACTCTTCTTTACAACATTGGTTCATTTAATGCATTTGTTTGTATACAGCTCTCTTAAGATGCTGCTACAGCATCTCAGTGAGGTTGAGGTCTGGACTTTGACATTCCACACAGATTTTTCTCTAATTATTTTGTATTTTATGAATTTTATTTTATTTTATCTTCATTTCTTTTAATTATTGTTACTCATTTATCCTTGTTTATATTATGTACAGCACTTTGTGAAACTGTTAGAAAAAGTGCTATATAAATAAACTTATTATTATTATTATTATTATTATTAAACAGTGTGATATCGATTTGCTTGGGATCATTGTCTTGTTTCATGACCCAATTTTCAGCCCGGCTGAAAATATAGCCTCAAAATTGTCTCAAGAATATTTTGGTATAATGTAGAGTTCATTGTTGTCTCAATGACATCCCAGATCCTGTTGTAAAACAAAACAAGCCCAAATAATCTCTCCTCCACCATCACGGTTGGTATGCGGTGGTTGTTGCTTCTTGCCAAACATAGTGCTGTGCATGATCACCAAAATCTCCACATTGGTTTCATCAGTCCAAAGCATATTGTTACAGAAATTGGGGTTTTGTTTAGAGGCATTTTTGCAAATCATGCACATCATGCCTATGATGTTCTTTGTTTAGAGAAGGCTTTTCCCTAGCCCCACTTCCATGAAAGCCATACTTGTTCATCCTATTTCTCAAGAACATACACATTTAATATGCTTATGGTGGCCTGTAGATCACATGATTTAGCTCTTGTCCACCCCACCCCCCTTATATTTCTGAGCATTGAATGGTCTGACTTTGGACTGAATTTTCTGGGACGACAACATCTGGGAAGATTGGCAACTTCAATCTTACCAACAATCCTTCTCACTGTAAAATTATTTCAATTTCAAATTCTTTGGAGATGCCCTTATAACTCTTCCCAAATTGAGGAGCAACAATTGCTTCTCCGAGGCCATGGCTGATGTCCTTTACTTCTTGGCATGATGTGGGGACACACCCAAGTGCTTTAGAAGACCAAACTGCCAACAGTGCTGCTTTTATAGAGGTAGTCACATTATTTGATAAGTAACTAATCATGTGCAATTCATTAGTAAAACCTGGCTGGTAATTATTCTCTTAATAATGAGGATTGTGGAAGTAGGAAAGGTGTACTTACTTTTTTTTACCACATGGTTTCTGAATGTTGGTTTAGTTGTAGTGTTGAAAAAAACACTACATATGGAAATCAGCTGTGTTTATGTTGGTATGTATACAAGTCAGTGAGGACCACATCATTGTTATTTAGGCTCTGATAAATGAAAACATAGAATTGAAGTTGATTGTATTTCCTTTTCCTCTTTACAAGTTTGAACTAAACACATTTTCAGTTCTTGTCTCTTTTCAGGTTCAATTCAAACAAGTTTAAATTCACACAGTGCAGAGATTAGGAGAGAAAACATTGTACTGTAACTTCAAGGTTGATCTACCTCTTCCTTTCGTGACTTGTGTCACTCATTTGAATTTAAAGCAGCCTTTATTTCTTTACTTCTGAATGTCTTTAAAAGCTAACAATTAATAACAATCTAAAGTCTTGTGGTGTAGATACACTCACATTTCTATGTATTTATATTTCTGTCATGTCACTGCTCAGCGTCTGGTTGCAAAGCACAAAAGCACTGGACTGAGGTGAAGACTTTCGAGTCAGACAGACAGTTTTACCTGGAACAGACATTAGAAGACCCTTGCCTGCCACAAGACACACACCTCTGGTAACTAAAACATGCTTAGTACACTGATCACACATTGCAGTACAATAAGTAAAGGCTTATTTGAGTCTGACCTTATGATACGTCAGCACACGTACAGGAGCAGGCGATGACACCTCTGACACTTCAGAAGGCGGAACCAAGTCTCTCCCAGAATCCACAGGTGGTCTCATCACTTCTCTTCATCCTCTCAGGATCCACGGCAACCCATCTGAACCACCTCGAGCCCCGACGCTGCGGGAGTGCGAGGTCATCATACGGCAGCTGTTTAATGCCAACAGTCTTCAGTCTCAAGAAGTAAGCGCACCAGATCCTCATAAGCCAATTCCTCTCGCATGTAGACATTCCAACGGTGTGTGTTCCCCTCAGATTGTCCGCATGAAGGCCGTTCTCAGGGACATCGTGTTCAACCGGAAAATCACCCCAGAGAACTACATTATGGCCAAAGCCTATCTCGCTGATGAGAAAAGGTTATTATCCGTACTTTCTTTCTTTAGATTTGTATTGGATCTATCTGTAAACTGACTTAAACCGGCAGATATGTCTTGGGACAACCAGAATAATTTATCCTTAGTGGAATTTGGTAAAATTTTGCCCTTAACCCTACATGCAAAGTTCATACTAAGAAGTAGCAAGTCGACTGCATTGCTTGTAGTTTGCTTCTTGTTGGCATGTAGGTTCTGATGTTCTGTTCTGTTGTTGCTAGCTGGCATGGACTATCTAACTTTTTTCCTTTAGTTCCTGTTAACTCAATGTTCAGCTTCTAGCTATGGCTTCTAAATGAAATTCATAGGATTGTAATTCAAATGCATCAATCATTGTGAAAATTAGTTCTGATAAAATTGGTTTAAGGAATCAATCGAAAATACAATCAATCAATATAAAATACAAACACTGAGGAGAGAATGGTGATGAAAAGCTTCATCATCAAGCATATATGAGAAACTTTATGACATACGGAATCAAAAATATTGATACCCCACTGTTCCAGTGTAGCTAAAAAAAAAAAACTGTATTTTTCAGACATTAACCAGTACGTCCCACTTCCTGTTGCCTGTTTTTCTGCCTTTAAGGCTACAGTGAATGCAAATGATCTTATTGTCAGAGTTAAACCAATCTTTAATATCTGCATTGGTAATAAGAATTTATTTAATGGCATTAATGAAAGAATTGCATGAGCCTCTTATTTCATATCTATTACCCAAAGTAATCAAGTGTGAAAGTATCCTGATAATTCAAACTTCAGACTGGGGTAAAGGAGAATGCTATGCATGTTTTGTATGAACTCTACTGATCGTGTGTCCGCCTCGGCAGAGCCGAGGAGCCGGAGACGTTTCCAAAGCTTCCTTTCCGTGCCTTGCCGACAGCTCTGTAAGTTATGGTTCATCCCACAATGTATGCAAAGCTAGTTTATCTTGATCTATTTTGTACATACTTATAATACTACATACTACATAATACTGAGCTCCTCTTTCCTCTCTGTGTGACAGAGTGGTGCATCAGGCCAGCATGGCAGAGAGAGTGATCCTTCCTTCACTCAAACAGAACCTCAGCAGGAGAACTCGAGCTGTGCAGAGGAGCCGCTTATGGAAAAAAATACCGTAAAAAATACTGTTAAATATTGCATTGTCCATAGTGCAAGAATTTCCCCAGTGACTGGGTTAGTATCCCAGTGTGGTTAAGGTCGGCATATTATTCTGGTTGTACTCTATAAACAGGGTCATTAACAAAACAATGCTAAACAAGTACCAGACCACAGCATCTGCTGATCACAGTTCAAATGAGTTTGTATGCAGTGCTGAAGGACAAAAAAAAGAGTGCAGTTGTCATCTTTAATGACGTACAATTTATAAAGTGAGATGCATTTGGTTCCAGGCTGTTTGTGTAAATCAGCCGCTTCATAAACCTCACAGTATACTGCACAGACGAGCAAACACATTATTTATTTGTGTAAATAAAAACACATTTATGCACACCACTGTTTTCGGTTGGTCCTTTACAAACCTGATTAAGATAAGTACAATATTTTATCCGATTATATGCAGACAGAAGTGACAAGCTGCGAAAGAACACATTAGGCAGCGGAGAGACATGCCTGCCTCACACTTTGCACCCAGGTGTTGAGCAGAGCTGTGACCGAGTGCTTGTCGGGGAGCTGCAGCAGTTTGGACGTCATGTTCCTGTGGACATTCTGCAAGAAAGGGTTTGCCTCTGCAAAGAAAGAGAAAAGTGAAATTGTGGCTGGGTCAGAAAAGTTTCAAGCCACCACTCAGACACCTTTAGAGACTTGACCCTACCTCCTAAATTCACTGAAGCCCCTCACCACCACCACCCTGGAGCCATCAACTTGGCCCCGCCCCTTGTTTTACTATTCTATTGAAATGACTCGACTGCTCTCTTACCATACTGCTGATCATTATTGTCCCACTGAGGGCTCTGCTCAGGATAGTCTGATGGAATGCTCAGCTGGAGAGGAGGAACACTTGGAAGGGTCTTATCATCTGGAACAATGGAAACATTTTTCTTAACATTTAGTTAATAATAGTTAACATTTAGTTTAGATCATACATGCTCATATTTCTGCATGGAAAGACAGAAGCAGACTGTAAATATGAGACAGAGAAAGAGAGGTTTTTTTTTCCCACATCCAAACACACCCAGTTTGCAGATGAGGTGCACGGTCCCACTGTTGCTGCAGAAGGACGGGTCCAAGTTGACAAGGAATTTGGAATCGAGGCGCGCTACCTCCCCCTGCAGGATGTTTGGAATGGTCTGGCGATCGTCCTCCTCATACTTCCTCTTTCGAGTTGGAATGATGGGCCCTCTGCAGGTCAATGAGAGAGGTGTGATTAAAGCAATGCACGACAAAAGCATAATAATCATTTCCCTAAACAATCAAGACGCGTTTTCTTTTTGCAGAAAGAAAGAAGAAATGTGTTGTGATACATGTGTCATACAAAAGTTCACTATGAATGCAGTCAAGCATTAAAGCTTGCTGAAGTGTTGAGATGATTCCAAACACAAACACGTTTCAGTAGCACTCACATAATGGGTGGTCCGTGAATGGCAGTCATCGCGGGTGCAAATGTTCGATAGAGAGAGTGGTTGAAAACTGGGGAGCGGATGTTAGCCAAGACGGCATCGAGCAAGGGCTGGCACAGGTACTGCTTTTTGGAAGGCACTGTTGGAGGAGGAGGAGTAGGCTGAGGAAGGAATGCACAAGGGATTAGAACAGGAAAGCAGCAGCTGGGCTAAAAAAAAGAAAGAAGATATTTTAATATCTAAAAAGGGTGTTGCATAATAAGAGTGATGCTCGTGTTGAGCTGCCAGACATTCTGAATGTCTTATGGCATGGCATTTGGCAGACACCTTTATCCAGAGAGACTTACATTTATCTTATTTATAGAACTGAGCAGTTGAGGGTTAAGGGCCTTGCTCAGGGGCCCAACAGTGGTAGCTTGGTGGTGCTGGGGTTTGAACCCCCAACCTTCTATTCACTAACCCAACACCTTAACCACTGAGCCACCCCTGCCTCTAGTACTATAAGACTGCATTTCTACATTGCAATAAGTGTTTTCGGTGATTGGATCATGATCATAAATGGAAACGCACATCAGAATGCCTCTGGGGATTGACTGAGATTTGGTCCCAACAAGATCTAGTCATGAGACCATAAACAGGGAGAAATGTTCCAAATTAATAATCAGTGCATCGTGATTTTGTCTCATGTCTGCATAATAGCCAGGAAAGCTATTTCAGATGAAGGAAATGAACAAGTGCGGGCTGCACAATATTGCTGATCTGCTTTTTGCTTTAAAGCACTTAGGTTTTTTTTGTCCACATGACAACAGCATTTTCGTGGCCTGAAACCGAAAAATTTCGGAACCAACTTTCATAGTGGAAAAATCTGAAACTACAGCCCTTATGTCACCTGGTGGACAAACGAATGCAGAAGCTTTTTACGATGAAGCTATGACGACATGAGACACCTCGCACATGGCTACGTGTTTGTACAGGTCGTGCTACAGAAGAAAGCCTTTGTATGCTGTAGTGATGTACGAGATGAGCTGTAAGCGAGTTGAGTCATAAAGTGGGGAAAAAGGTATAGCAACAAGCATATCCAGTCAGCTAGTCTTGTGCTTGAAGTATGTGGAAAATCCTGGAACTGTGCAACCAAACACTAGGCTACAAAAGACAGTACAGTCCAAGACCTGTAGGCTACTACTTTGTTAAAGAGAGAGAAACATGTCTTTAATGAAGGGTTACTTGTTTTACAGCCATTCAACAATAAAAAACACACAGTTTGGGACAATCGATCTGGCTAAGCTACAATAAGCAATAATATGTATGGACAAACAGCTAAAAAAAAAATCAAACACTTGTCCACATGAGTGTCTGTCGTCTTTGAAATGTGCAAGTCGGTGCTTTGCACGTCGGGTGGATTAACACTCAGGCACATAGTGTTGTGCAGCGTTTGTATATTTGAGTGGCAAAGATATGCTCCCACCTACTGTCCTGTCATATATACTACAGCTCCTACACTGTTGTTTTGTGAATCCGTGTGGACATGGAAAAATTCTAAAACGTTGTCACGTGGATGTGAAACGCTTGGAAACCGCAAAGGAAAAAAAAAAACATTGTTTCTGTTTTTTTTCTGTTTACTGTTGTGTGGACCAGGGTCTTAGTGTAGTAGTGTTGGTCCACTTAGACAGTGGGGTACCTGTATGACTTACCACTGCCATGTCATTCTTGAGCTTCTCCAAGGCGATTTCACACTTCTGTAAGGTTTTAAGGGGGCATCTAGTGAAGGATAAGTAGAGTGCATGAGCCTAAAGTCCAACTCTATGGACCATGAGTGCTTAAGGAGCAGGTTGTGTATCCGTATCTGTATTCACCTGGTGTTGGGATCAGTGAGAATATTCAGCAGACTTTTCATCTTGCTCAGATCCTTCTTCCTTTCTGGAAAAGCAGCAGGAATTAAGCAACATTTAGAGAAAAGAAAAGTAGTGACACTGGGACAAACCAAAAAAAACACAGACAATACCTTCATTTTTGTCAATCTTGTTAATCATCCTGCGCAGCGGTTCAATGTATTTGGAGAGCTGTTTAAGTTTGTCCATGTATAGCTGGTCCTCTGACTGGGACGCGCTCGCTGGGCTCATCACAGAGCTAGGGTTACCTGCAGGCAAGCATAAGCTAATCTTACCACACTTTTCAATCCTTGCAAAAAGTATTCTGAATCACAAAATGACTTCAAACAAATCTCATTAGCCAGTTAACCCAAATGAATTTCATGGACAAGTTGCTCAAGAATTTCTGTATATACAAAAATCTGTACATACAGTCATACTTTGTCATATTTTTATGTTTGCACTGCCTTTATATCAGCTCTTCAACACACTGTTGCATAGCAACACAACATAGCAAATAAAGTATTCTTATGAAACTTAACAATTTACTAGACACGTGGATCAACATCAGCTAAAAACACTAATTTAGTGCTATATTAATTCAGACCTGTCCATCAAATCTGTCCATCCCCAGCAGTGTTCAATCATAAAACTCATCATTTACATTATAAAGGGAATCACCAAGCTAACCGTAGTCTTTCCTAAAACAGAAGCACCACATCTACAAGGTAAACACTAAATCAAGGGTACCACTAGCAAATACAATGTTAGAAAGGAAATAAAGTGTCCAGAAAATACAGGGGTGCTATGTGTGCTGCATACCTGGAGTGCTGAGTGGTCCAGGAGAAGGCACTTGCAGGGGGTAACTCTGTGGTGTACGTGCTGTGGCTGGACTCTGTGAAGGCTGTGGAGAAGGACTGGGTTGGAACCCTCCTGGAGATGGAGTCGGACCAGAACTGTAAAAGAAAACAAAACAAAACATTTATTTCCATCACCGTCCTGTCTTTACATGAAATTACACTAAAGTGGAACATCGTGGCTCCTTCTCTTACAGTGAGGACATGCCTGGTACTGAACAAATCTACTGTATTGTAAGATGTGTGTGACAGCGACAGGTAGTGATGGATGACCCCTTCCCAAATACATGTCCTTTCCAATTTTCTGCCCTTTTTTAATATTATATTACAAAACATACTTATAAAAATAACTTCTAAATAATAAAGTGATTCAAAATAATTAAGGGTTAAAAGACTCAGCGTGGTGCAGTTGAGTTTTGGGTGCTTCATCATATGTGTAATGAAGCAGAGTTACCATCCTAAATTTTATTATATTCCCATAACAGCATGTCCTGAAGTGCTTTATTCTCCTTATACCATAGCAATATGTCACCAGTTACTATTTATTTATTCATTAAAGAATGTCAAGTCATATTTTTTATCCATTTCTATCTACACTGAAAGTTGTGGAACATCCATATCCTCTCTCTCTGGGAATTTAGTATCATACATACATGTTTTCGGACTGTGAGAGGAAACCCCCATGCAGACATGGGAAGAACAATGCAACCCTGTACAGAAAGCACCCAGATCACTCTACCCAGTAATCAGTATGAAGTGAACTCAGACATGACGTGCCAGAGACAGCGTTATGTGTACTTTATGAGGATTTTAAAAGTTGAGATCCACAGGATGTGGATGAATGTACCTGACAGAATTGGGCTGTGATGAGAGCGGCTGTGGAGAGGGTTGAGGCTGAGGGGGAGGTGGCATGGAAGGCTGGGGCGTCTGCACCTGGACCGGAGACGGTGACGACATCTGCTGGCCCTGTGGAGACGATGACGGAATCAAAAGGAACATGAATCTGTGTGTTACTACTCTGCCTAAATAACCCTAATGGCCATTAAAGCTTCTGGACTGTCACACCCATAAAAAAAGCAGCTTACACTGAGGTCCACTGTTCCACTTACCTGTACAGCTTGCAGAAATAGCAATAACACCCTACCACCCTTTTCCCCTTCTAACATAATGATAGGATTTAAATGGGGGTGGGGGACAAAAGGGGAAAAGAGGGGGACAGCTGTTATGTTAAGGCTTGCTCTTGCTCATGGACAGCCTCTGTGTTGCGAGGGGATGTAGAGGGGGAGCCACAGACATGGGCACCTACTGGAAAGCCAGCACTCTGCCCCTGGTGTAAATACCTGTGACATCTGCTGTCCTCCCATGGCAGCAGAGTTTGGAGGAATGGCAGAGTTCTGAATGGCGCGGGGCAACCGGGGTGGCATTTGTATCCCAGCACGGGGCATCATCTTTGAGGAGGACAGAGGGGACAACAGACATGTCACAAGCAAAAACAATAAATGCAGTGCATCAGCGGATATGAGAGGAAGCACATGCACACTCAGAAAACTCAGGTCTAATGAAGGACTACAGGCACAGGACCACATTCACAGGGAGACGTTCTGAGATGCGCGTGATCGCCTATAATAAAATGTGAGCTCAGCTGTGACTTTATTCTCATGCAGGTTAGAAACAGCGTGCCAACTCCTGATTTATCATGCTAGATCAGAGGAGACCAGGGTGTGATGCGTGTATCTGTCTCATGGACTTATTGCTAAATAAGCAGATGAGGCAAAAATCTAATCAAAAGTACACCAGATTCCTCTTACCTCAGGTGCAGTCAATTAACAATGAAGGGTAATTGAACTAAGAATTAATGCAAACTGATCCATAAATACAGACCCAGACTGTCATGTTCTTGCTTCACTTCAGACTTCCTTATTTTTGAATAGTGTAAATTTGCAGGGGATGCATAATAAGTGTACAGGTCCTTCTAAAATAATTTGCATATTGTGATAAAGTTCATTCTTTTCCATAATGTAATGATAAAAATTAAACTTTCATATATTTTACATTCATTGCACACCAACTGAAATATTTCAGGTCTTTTATTGTTTTAATACTGATGATTTTGGCATACAGCTCATGAA
>JAOVVG010000020.1:16014792-16037154 GCA_028566375.1 Leptodoras nelsoni
TTCCAGGTGACTACCTCATAAAGTTGACTGAGAAAATGCCAAGCTGTGCAAAGCTGTCAACTAAGCAAGAGCTGCTAGTATGAAAAACATTCTGGTTTGTTTACTGAATAATTCCATACGTAATAACTACAATACGTAATAATTCCAAACTGAATTGAAGGTGACTTTTGACTGGTACTGTACATGGATCTGTCTGCAGGCTTTGAACCAAAATAGTCACATCCAAAATAAGCTACATCAATACTTGCATCACAAATCATCTGTTCTGTTTGAGTAACAGCATGATGGCTATGTATATATTTGTCCTTATCAAATTTTAGTTTCTTTGCTTGAAGGTTGTTTTCTTTTTATTTATTTTATGCTAAATAAAGCTGGGTTGCAATGATGACCATCTTAGGACACCTTTGGAATTCACCATGAAAACAACTTTATTAATCTGAGCAACCTGCAGTGTTTTTGGGAAGAAATGTGCTTCAAAGTCCAGTTCAGAGTGGTAAAGGTGTGTGGTTTTTGTTTTTTTTTTGCTTCTCAGGCCAAGCAGCACGACTGGACTCAGGGACGTTGGCCTAAGAAAAGTGCAGAGTTCCTCCTTCACATGCTGAAGAACGCAGAAAGCAACGCTGAACTGAAGGTATTTGATTACGCTTATTATTCTAAACTGCAGAGTAACAACTTGCAGCTTTGAGCTTAATGTAGCTGATATTGCATCGTTTCTATTGCTGAGTCACTAAAAGGACCTCTACTGTACTGATTGATCAAAAAAAGTGGCTGCATGACTGAATCTGGGAATGCCTATTGGGTGCGCTTATTAGTTCACATGTTGCTGTGAATCAGCTTTGGTTTGCATTCACACTGCTAATAAACAGTTAACTGAACCAAAATCCGCATGTCATTCAGGGTCATGTACAGCTATGTGTAAAAATAGTTCGTTGTTCAGAATGAGATTGGACACGTTAAACACACCAGGGTTCCGTTCAACCTGATTAGCCACTGAATGTGTCAAGTTTATTTTACTCTTAATTTGGGATGATTGAACACTGGCTGGTCTCTTCATTGAAATTTTGCTCACTTGTGATCCATCTAAAATCTAAATGAGTGTGTGGTTAACATGTGTGGTGTTGAAGTATTAGCATTCTTTGCTTCATTCGGCTCACCGTTAAACCACACTAACTTTATCTAAATGGATCACAACTTCACAGGTTTTAATGACTAATATATAAAGCTGACTCTGGGCTCTCCTCTCTCAGGGTTTGGATGTGGACTCTCTGGTGATTGAGCATATCCAGGTGAACAAGGCCCCCAAGATGCGCAGGCGTACCTACCGCGCCCATGGACGCATCAACCCCTACATGAGCTCCCCCTGCCACATTGAGATGATCCTCACTGAGAAGGAGCAGATTGTCCCCAAACCAGAAGAGGAGGTCGCTCAGAAGAAAAAGGTACTTTTTATTTATTTAATGTTTATTTCTTTTTTGCATTTATTTCCCCTTTTCTTGTGTTGGGCTGCAATGATGACTTCTTAGGACACCTTTGGATTAATGATGAAAAGAATCTCATTTTCCTGAGCAGCCCAATACTTCAGCTGTGTGCTCCTGTTACCTTGGCATTAGCATAACTATAAAAAGAGCATGAAGGTGCTGGTTCTTCTGCTGGTGCTCATGTCTTGACAATTAATTGATTCCTCTAACTTTTTTTTGTAGGTTTCCCAGAAGAAGCTGAAGAAGCAGAAACTCATGGCACGGGAGTAAATGTAAATAAATTCCAGCGTTTGAACTACAGCGGTCTGATGTGTCTTATTGCTGAATTTTGATCACCTATTTTTATGTAATTGAGGGTTCACAGCAAAACGGTTTGCAGACAATTGATATTCTATACATGCTTTCACTGTTTTACATAAGCATTGGGTATAAAATGTGCCACTTCATAATTAGGCTAAATGCAAATAAAATGTAGGTTATTTGCTTTATGAGCCATATGAGAAAGCAGATGAGGAGACTCTTGTTCTAAACTAACATTTAAGTCTGTGATAATCGAGTGTGTAGTCACCATGTATACCGATCTGTTCTACAGTTATTACAGCTGGGGAATATGGCATAAATATGGATCCACCCTGGCACCGTTATCAAAAAACAATCATGGAAAAATGTAGTCGTACAGAAGTAGTTGTAGCTTCATCTTGAAGCTGAATCACACTTTCTTCCTTGGCACACAGTTTGGTGCCATTCTGCGTAATCAGGCTCTGGTGAAGATGAGTGAACCCTTGTGATTCAGGTGTAGGTCACCATCAATTTTTAGTAATATTCTACTTGTATTAAACGCTGTTTCTAAACCAAAAAGTATCTGCAGATCTTCATGTTTAGCAGGCAAAGCGTTGGTTTTCTTTTTGTTCTTTGCATTCTTAATACAGTACTGTGCTGAAGTCTTGGGCACCCCATTGTTTTGTGTCCAAGCTTTTATTTAATTATTTTTTTTTTAATAAGTTCTGCATTCAAGCAGTACAAAAAGATTTAATTCCAGACATTAATTTTCCAACAAAATTACATTTTACACAAAAATGTGCTGGTAATTGCATAACAGACTCTTGAGACAAACATAATGAAGTGTAATGGTCAAAATCTCCAGAAGAGCTGTGGCAAAGTCTCCAAGACACTCAGTAAAACTTAGCAGCTTATTACAGTACATCGCAGAAGTCTTGGGTGCATGCAAAGATGCCTTTTCTACATAAAATAATACTCTAATTTGCAGTAAACAGTAATAAACTAAAGGAGGTGTTCCCAGATACAATATGTGCAGTTTTATAAGGAAATTGCCTTCTGGAGACTTTTTTTTTTTTTTTTTTTAAACATGCAAAACCCAGCAGCCTTCATTATGTGTTTGTCTTAAAAGTGGTCTGTTATGCAATGTGCTGCTTTTGTTACTGACATACAAACGTTTTTGTGTAACATTTAATTTTTAGTTGGAAAAGTAACATTTGGAAATATAAAACCTTTTTGTAATGACTGAGATATGCTAAGACTTTTGCACAGTACTGTAGCTCCAGTCAATTTAATCAAACATGGCAACTACACTTGTGTTAAGACATTATGGCTATTGATTTTTGGGTTTTTGTGAATGCTTCTTATAAACCTTTTATGTTTCATATGTAGTGAAAACGTTTAACCATTACTGAAACAGTCACCGGTGTCTGAGCGTTATAAGCGGCTGTATTTAAGTATTCCCACGCAAGAAGTTCAAGCCAGATTCCACTTTTTCCTCTGTAGCATGACGAGCTGTATCTGTCTGCACTTAAAAAAGGTGAGTTGGGGAATACCTGTTTACAGTTGCTATAACACATGACCAAAACTAGTTTGTTTCTCCAGAAGTTCCACAACATTTAATGTAAGTGCGACATATTTCGTTAATACATTTAAAATAGTTGCTGTGAAGCTCTGGAGTAGACGCTGAATAAACATTTTGGGATGTGCTGCTAGGAGAATAAATCACTTTCCTGCTGGGCTGCATCTCCCTATCCTGACACTTATTGTTTTATTATAACGGCACACCCAGAAGTAGTTTATTATTATTATTATTTCATACCTATAGAGCCAATGAACAATCTTATCTTATTCACACAGGGAATAAGTTGTAATTGCCTTTCAATAATTGCCAGCTTGAGTTAACGTTAAGTTTGGATGAATTGTTACAGCATTTTGTTTTTATAAATTCATAAATCCAAACGTTTTTGTAACAGTACGACCGGTAAGGTGAGATATGCAAAGAAAAGGAAAAAGAGGCAGATGGAGTACCACTTAACTGTTTGACGTTTATTTATGCGTGTTACTGTGTATATAAGGTCGTTAAGAGTTTGCTGATTAGACTGCACGTTAAATGTGTTAAAGCACTGGTTACACAATTTCACAAGTTAAAGGACTTCATTCACAATTTCACTAATCGTAGTGCAAATGATTTGGCATTAAATGCTTTAGAATGCCTGTTTTCCAGTGCGGGTCAGTAAGCTGATTCACCACTAGGTGTCGTTAAAGTTTTAGGAGTCTTTCTGGTCTAACCCTTACAACGGCTGAATCCCAAATACTTCCCTATACCCTATAATAAACCACTACATAGGGATAGCAATGTATAACTTCTGCACCACATGTTTCATGTCTAATCATGGTGGCTGATCTCTTGTATAATTGATATGCAAGGACAGCAAATATGACTGCGTCGTTCTTTGTCATTATTTAATCATCTTAATTTAAGGTGGATTAAGATAGACCCTACTATAAGATAACATGCATCCTAATAAAGATGTTTTAAATATTATGGTTTATTGCTATTTCAGTTGGTGTATTTTATCCATTTAAACTAAATAATATAATATATATCTTTTCTGTTTATTAAGAAATTGAAATAAATAGTCTTTGGATAATTAGGAGCCGTTATGAAGCCTACCTGATTATACCTGATAACTGTTATAATACCTGAATCTTCTCTGTCCATTTGCATGCTGCTGTAGATGAATATTCGTTTTCTGTTGACTGAAAGATGCCAGCCTGTCTGTGGACTCACCTTTAATGTAAAATATCATGTACAAAATCATTTTGAAACAGAAACCAGCAGGCAACAGACAGTTCAAAAGGAAAAATCACGATGATGAAGAATAGGCTTTATTAAAACATTATTGTGTACAGTATAGTATTTGTTTTTACTTAGACACAGTCAGGCCAACTGTAACTAATAATAAATAATCAGTAGACCTAAGATAGACATTGCATGTATACCTGTAGCTTTTGTATTCGTACCAAAGATGCATCTATCTATCTATCTATCTATCTATCTATCTATCTATCTATCTATCTATATATATATTTTTTATTATTAACGTAAATTTTAGTTTATTTATTTATTTATTTATTTATTCATTTTATTCATTTTACACTCTCATTCCTCGCTCCTCTTATAACTTTTATATATTATATTGCTATTTTATAGGATATATCCGCATGGCGGAGGGGACGGGTGTCCCATGGAAGCTGTCACTCTATTCTTTCCATTTATATATTTTCCCCTTGCACATTTCTCTATAAGCGATCAAACCTTACAATGAACCACGTGTCCATCACTACAAGTCAGGATTGAATATAAACCTAGTTTAACATAAATTTAACCAGCAAGTAGACCTATGGATAAATCACGTCTCAAACGAAGGAGCTGATTTTCAAGGTTATAAATCTAAATCCGTATACCGGTCGGTTTTTTCCACGTTTACTGTCAGAAATATTCGTAGCCTCATTCTTGACCATTAATTTTGTTCGGCTTTGCGCGTGACGGCCGCGTGCTGTTAGAGCCTTTGTGTCATGTGGAAAATAAAAAAAAGTGAATAAACCTATTAAAAATAAAAAACCCAAGATGTAGTCTATTCTACCTGTAAAGCCTGTCTATCTCCTATTATTTAGAAAAATAGATTTGAAATGAACTAGGTTGATTTTGTTCATTTTTTTAAGTTTATACGTATTTAATAGCGAATGGCAGCTCTTTTAATGTGCAAATTTAAAGCGGTGACAAAGAGCGCCAATGAAAACAGACTCCTAAATTCAGTCCGGCACTTTTTTCCGCCTGCGACTGTCATTACGTCACGGTCGGGTTTAGCCAATCACAGCGGGATACAAGCCCTTCTACTTTCCGAGTGACATGCTCAAAGTTTGGACTTTTTTAGCAAAAGGACAGCAGGTCGATGAAAATGTTTTATTATCTTCCAGGTCTTCATATGTGAACTACCAAGAAAGACTGCCCTTTTATTTATAGAAGATTTCAAAACAACAGTGAATAGCAGCCTATAGCTGTCGAGGCGAACTGTCTCACTCTCTTTCTGTCTTCCTCTTTATTCAAAGAGAATGCCAAAGCTTGAACATTTGCAATGGTTTTAACTCCGCGACTGGATTTCGCCTGGGAGGAAATGGCCATAAAGCTGCAGTCTGATTAATTCGGAATTTTAAAGACGCAAAAAATCCAGCACTAAGCCTATTTTTTGTTAATGCAATGCTTTTTATGCGCGGTTTTGCAATTTCGTGCACTTTGTTGCAGAATAACCTGCACTTTCTGTCCTGTGGGCGCTTTTATGCACAGTAAATAACCTCCGTATTTTTTTAAATAGTAGTTTTTACAACTCTCCGCGTAATTGCACATTCTGAGACGTTTTGAGCTATAGTTGCTCGGTTATGTTAGCTGTGGGGCAAATGGACGGACCTCGTCAGGGCGCCTTCCTCCTCAACACCTCGCCGCTATCCGCTCTGCACAGCATGACCGAAATGAAGACGCCTCTGTACCCGGCTTACCCGTTACCGTCTACCGGCCCGGCGTCGTCTACCTCCCCTACCTCGACCTCTCCCAACCCGGGCGGGGTCCCGGTCTCTTCTCCGGGGATCAAAACGTCAGCGGCTGGACTCTCGACTCTCATAGCCCAGCAGTGCGGGGCCTCGGCCACCCCACATGGGATAAACGACATCCTCAGCCGGCCGTCAGTGGTCTCTTCTGGAGCAGCGTCCTCTCCAGCCGGTCTGCTGTCTGGTCTGCCCCGCTTCAGCTCCCTGAGTCCACCTCCTCCTCCGGGGCTTTACTTCAGCCCGAGCGCAGCTGCTGTGGCCGTGGCCCGCTATCCCAAACCTCTGGCCGAACTGCCCGGCAGGACCCCCATATTCTGGCCGGGAGTGGTGCAGAGCCCACACTGGAGAGACGCCAGATTTGCATGTTCGCCTCGTAAGTGCATTTTCTTTCTCTCTCTTAATTTTTACTTCATTCGCACACCATGCACACAATTTACTGAAGCATTGCAAATGTTTGCATGCACATCATAATTATGTGTTATATTAACACACCGAAAACTGAACACTGGTGTGCATCCATATTCAGTTTAATTCACGTTTCTCTGAGCCTAGACACCACTGAGCCCACTGTTGATTTAGCTCGTATGGGATTATTTTATAGTGCTTTATTTGGGTTAAGCTCATGTTATTTTAACTCCCTCTTACAGCTTTTTGGGGGGTTTAAGTTAACCTGCTGCACGCACCAGTGTTAAACTGGTAATTATGGGCATGGTGTATGTGTATGTAATGTATGTATAAGTCCAGCTTTTATTTAAAAGGACCCCATTAGGAGTTAATTTGATACACAATATTTTAATTTATGAACATTCGTTTATGAGGATTTGCAATATAACCATGACCGTAATTAAGGAGCACTTAATTTGTTCTATTTAGATCAGAACTCAGTGCTGCTGGATAAGGACGGGAAGAGGAAACACACAAGACCCACGTTTTCCGGTCAGCAAATTTTCGCGCTGGAAAAGACTTTTGAACAGACCAAGTATTTAGCAGGACCGGAGAGAGCGCGCCTGGCCTACTCCCTGGGCATGACAGAGAGCCAAGTGAAGGTAAGAAATACAAACACTTACTGTACCCTATGGGTTTGAATAATGATATTTTGGATAATATTCACAGCCAGATCATTAGTGTTGAATTAAGACATTACAATAATGAATCAACTCTTATTTTCATGAATACAATAAGTGCTGCTTCAACACTGGGGATTCTGCCCAACATAGGCATAGTTATATAATAATAATAATACCAAAAAAAATAAAAAATAATATACGCGCACTATTCTTGAATAATTTGTTTAAAGTAATATTGTATCTTTGGTAGTTTTTCGCTTAAAATAAATTGAAACGAAAATTGAAGAAACACAAATTAAACAAATTTGGATGAATGTACTTCAGTTTAATCTAACAGGCTATATATATATATATGCATACATGCATGTATATATAAGTTTACATAGGCTAAATAAGCCTCATACACACAAATACTGGTGTGTAATTTAAATATAGCTAAACAACTATAGTGTTAATGCGGCAAAATTTGTAATATATGGACAATATCAAACTTTGATGCAAGGTTTTATGCTGTAAATCTATTATACAGCACCGATGCAAAGGTATTTGTCTCCAATTATATAAATATATATATATATACATTTCTGTTTATTTAAGGTGTGGTTTCAAAACCGGAGAACGAAGTGGCGGAAGCGGCACGCGGCTGAGATGGCCTCGGCCAAGAAGAAACAAGACTCGGAGACCGAGCGGCTGAAAGGCGCGTCGGAAAACGAAGAAGACGACGACGATTACAACAAACCTTTAGATCCAAACTCGGACGACGAGAAAATCACGCAACTGCTGAAGAAACACAAACCGAACCCCGGGCTCATAATGCACGCAGGGGACACCGACAGCTCGTAAAAAGCCCGCAGGAGGAGCAGTGTTGACTCTCCAGTGCAGAATGACTAAATGAACTGCGTGTTTTCATTCAGTTGTGAAATGTTTGTGAGTGTATTTTTCGCGAGGAAAAAGGATGCAGAAATCTCATGCACTGCCGGAGGAACTGAGCGCATCACACACTGCAAGCGGACCTTTATGTAAAACAGCGTGAGTTGTATTGAATAGAAATTATATTACTGTGAATATTTATGTGTAAAATATCTTTTTGTATAGTAAACGCTATAGGCTCTTTTTTCTAATCTCGATTATGTTCTGTTTACATCCCCACACCGGAATAAGCTCATCTCATTTTCATCTCACCCCCCACCCCAACAGAATTTCACTTTAAAACCAGTATAGGCCTGTTTCTGCCCCAGTTGAGCCAAGTCACCTGCCAGTCAAGTTTAGTTAAGTTTCCAATGTAAATAATCATCACAGTTTAACAATGAAACTATATTTGTAAAATAACCCCTAGTGTTCGTCTCACAATAATAGGATGTTCCCTTTTTTTTCTTTTCACACTTAATTTATAAATTTTACGTTTGTAACGGTGTTGGATGCGAGAAATGCGCTTTGCATATTCGTGTGATATTGCACTTTTATTTAATAAAAAATTGAATATTATTATGAACCTTGATTTATTTGTTAACATTTTGGTAAACATTTTTATTTGCATATGTTTCTAGAAATGCTTTAAACTTCGAAATATACAGATATAGTCAAAATCACTACACATGAACATAGAAGCATGCGGGTATTTATATTATTCACTAGGGTAATATATAGCTAGAATACTCTATAATACTCATTGTGCACGGACACTATTGTAACTCTTACGAACATCATGAAAAGATACACACACATCTATCAGAAATCTTAATTTTGATTTAAAAAAAAAAAAAACGATCCACAGGGGACATGTGGATTAATTAGACTGTGTATTTTTTTTTAATAATTAGGCCATGCTGAAACAGCATAGAGGGAAAAGGCTGCACTAGACTATAACAGGTGACAGATGAATGTGAGTTGAGAGATGTTTTACAGTTTATGCCGGAATAAGCGCTGTGTCCCATCGGTCCCACATGATTACATCAGCGTGTTCTTCGAAAATTGGAAACCAGTCAACCGATTTGTTCTCGGCTACAAAATAATATTTAATTTATGATTTCAGAGTGAAAGAGATGCAGAACTTTTGGTTAACCGGAACCGATCTTACAAATATTAACAAGGAAGTTACATTATTTGCTTGAATGGGCTCATACCTGATTGGATGGTTAAACTATTGGTTAAAAATATGGTTAAACTGCTGAACTATTTCTTTGCAACGAATCAAATATTTGGAAAACAATATTATATAATCATTATAAGTGACGGTTTTGAATTTAAATTAGCTCACTGGATACAATACATATCAGTTTTCTTAATTATAAACTACAGCTCAATAGCATAGTGGGAGCCAAGTTTATTGTATTGTATTGTATTATAGGTTTACAAATTAGTTTGCTAAGGAAACCCAGGATAGACCTTCATCCAATCTAAATGCTTTACCTTAAATATGTACCAGTTTGAATTTGACATTTTATATTTTATACGCCATATTTTCTATTTCTTACATCACACCCAAAATTACTTGTGACTTAAAATATTATTTGTATTTAGGTCTATTTAAAGACAGTCGAGCAAAAACAGGTTCATAATTAATCACTCACAGAAACTACAGTTTGGACGTACAGTAGTAACATAGTAGTAGATATCTGCCGCAATAATATTTACAACTTTTGAATCTGGTTATTTTGCGTACTAACTGGTTTATTTGGTTTAGGATCAAATGTTTCTGTAAACCTTTCCCCTCTGGTTTATTTCTCTATTTCTCATGCTATGAACACCACACTCCAACATATGTAGTTTAGATTGAATATGCAGTTGTTTATTAAGTTATTGATAATCCTCGTTTGATGCTGTGTAAATGTAATGATTTTCTCCAGTGTTAAAATTCTAATGAGTGTCCTTATTCGACTACACGTGTAGGCCAATGACCTGATTTCAATAAGGTATCAAATGACTTTGAGTGAGTAGTTAATGAACTCTTATCTGCGATAATTAATCTTTGATTGCTTCAAACTTTAATATCTATATTAGCATGCTCATTAACATTGGAGCCGGGACTGTTTCATTTGGAGCACATGCTGTTAGTGTGCTGATGAGGAGATGTCATCACTGTTTAACTTCACATAATCACTACTGCCACTGGTGTTTGTGGGCAGTTCTAATAAATTAGGACATAGCATTTATGCATGTTTGCAGCAAATATTTGCATTTAGACCTTGAAAAAAATATACGAGCATTTTATGAATCGATCATATTTAGATTATGAAACAGTAATCTGCCATAAATAAGATGATCAACACAATGAGCACTTACTTCAGTTAGTAGTAGCTATGCTCTTGCAGTTTACGGAGTCAACGTTTTCACTTGGGTCTGGATGCTTTTCGATTTGTCATTCTATCAGATTCTACTTTTCAATTTCTGTTTAACGCCTATAATCTCAGCTAACACTGAATCCATGGGCTTAAATGGATTCCTGGTCCAAATGAAAGCTTTTAGACTCTTGTGTATGAGCTATACATGAGGGAAGATGAAGTCTTAACTAGAAACATTTTTTGCTTTGCATTCTGTGTAGTTCCTGGATTAGCAAAAAGCACCCCAAGTTGGGATGTAAAGTAAATCACTATGACGTTAGACCATATCGGCCAAACCTACGGTGCGTTGTGCATATTATTAATTAGTTTGCAGAGGTTTTACTATTGCGGTTTTGTGAATGGTGGTGTTCCTTAATCTTGGGAGAAAATATATATGAAAATGCACAAGCCGCAGCTGCTGGACTGCCGGTTTGATAAAGTCTAGGTGTTCTAACGATTTGTCCTAGCTTATCAAACCGTAGCGCGGGATTTAAAGGTCTTCTTTAAACAATATCTCACAGCCTATTTTGTACTACTTCATTATGCACATTTTTAGAAGAATGTTGCTTTCAACATAAAACATCAGATTGCATACTTTCATAGTCAGTCGTATGATGGAAAATGAGTCTAGCATTAAAATATATGAAGTAGCATGTATTTATAGGCGTGCAAAAGTTAAGCGCGCGTGCGCACAAAAGCCTTGACAGAACAATTTGTTAGAAGGCAGCGGCGGCGACGCATCGGCGTGGTCCAGGTGTGATGAACACGCGAACATGGCTTACACACCGCTGGGACTGGCGCTAGCATCTGCTGGGTGCCTGCGCCGTCATGGTGCTGCAGATGGCCATGCGCTCTAGGGTCAGCTTCACTTTCCCACCACACACTTGTTTGACGTGAGGTTAATTAGTCGAAAAATAGCCTAAGCGCTGCGCCTTGCGTGCATCCTGCACAGTTTAAGACGCATTTTTGCGTCATAAGACGTGTCCACGCACGTGCGCAAATAGCAATATTAATTAGGCTGCAGGTGAGATAAACGGATAAATAGTTTGACACAATAAAGCTTACTCTGAAGATGACAGTAAATCAGCTGTAGGCATGTCTTCACATTTATTTCCCCGGCACTTCTCTGAGATATCGTTTGGCATTTAGTGAAGCGGCTAATGTGTGTGTTTGGGATAAAGAGCCCATTGATGTGCTCTCAGTTGAACGTGTACTACAAGAGATTACGCAAGACTATGTGTCACAGGAGGCCACGGAGCCAGCAAATGAATCCTGGCTTACTACATATGCCTGCAGCCTTATCTCCTTCACACCCGTTTGCAGACTTCTGATAAAGAGCGCCTGGGGATCCTCTATTACTAAAACCTCCCCAGACATATCAGGGAAGAAATGTTTCCCCAGCAGTCCGATTCGTCCTCATTTCTCATTCTCATACTCGGTTTCAGCTGCAGGTGGTTTGGCTCACGTCACTGAACGAAGACGGGTCTGTCTGGCACTACACTGTATACTTGGATGTTTGTTAGGCAGCAGGGTTGCCAAGTGTGCACGATAGATCCATCCCAAAAAATCGTCCCAAACTCTATAAGTCGTCATGATTTGCAATGCAAAACGTATAATAATATTTCTGCCATTCAAATGACATTTCTTAATGAAACAGCATTAAAATAGGCTACACTCTGACTAATTAAAAGTACAGCACAGGATCAAAAGGACAGGATTAGAAGACGCAGGCATGAAGGAATAAGCTCCTGTAGCTGCTGATGCATGTAATATAGGCTATTTAGAAACAAATCTATGGATAGGAATAATATAATGTATGAAAAACAACCAATCCTCAAATCGCATTTCAGAAATCCCCAATTTCCACAGCAAAACCAGAGACTTGGCATCAACTATTAAGCCAGAAGCAAACTCAGAGAAACTTCATTTTATATCCCAAACTAGCCTATTGTAGCCTAGACTTTTTGTTTGCAGCTTTTTTTTCAAAACATTTTTTATTTGTAATCAGATCTGAGCCATTTTCATTTTAAAATTTAAATCACAGCCTCTCATGTTCCCTTTCTCTTAAACATTAAAGCAGCCTGCGACTGCAGAATGCAAGAAGTGTCACGTGATACACACTTTATTTTCTAGCAAATCTACTTTTCACATGTTGTGGCCAGGCTGCCACCCCACAACTAGGCCTAAATGTATCCTACATTTATGAAATATAACTAAATGAATTACTTTTTTTATTTATTACTATTATACCACCACACTCTTGAATTCAGGATTCTGTCTGGTCAGAAGATAATGATTAATTTTCTAAAACACCTGCTTCTGCACTGGTGCCAGCTGTAAATCACAGGTTTATATTATTGCGCTCGTTATCATTTCTCTAGTAACCGCTCCTTCAAAAGGACTTGTATGGTGGAGAAGCCACCTGTGTAATGAGTTTGCTGTAAGGAGAGATTTATTTAGCATTTATGGAAGGAGTCTAGGGCAGTGGCAGCTCAGTGACAGGTTAAGACACTGGACTACTCATCAGAAGGTCATGAGTTCAAATCCCAGCACTACAGAACTGCCCCTGTTGGGCCCCTGAGCAAGGCCCTTAACCCTCAACTGCTCAGTTGTATAAATGAGATAAACATAAATCACTCTGGATAAGGGTGTCTGCCAAATGCCATTATTGTAAATAAGTCTCCGTTGTCAATGCTTTGCAACAGTAACTTTAATTTTCCCAGTATGGGAAAGTCTTTAGAACAGATGAGTTTACACTTTGTGGTTTCTCTGTAACATGACAAGCTGCATATTTATTTTTTCAATAGAGAGAAAAGTGAGAAGCTCATGAGGTAATGACTGTTCCCAAATGCTTAGCACAAGTGTTAACAGGAACTAATGTTTTGAGGACGTTCCACAACTATATCTATAAATGGATAGAAAATATGATGTATGTATTGTTGGGAAATTGCTGGGGTATAAGAGGAATAAACCACTACAGAAAATGCTGTTATAGAAAGATAATTAACTGTTCTGTGTGCCACATCACACCATCCCAGTATTATTGTCTTAGAATAGCATGCTGTGTCATCTTTTCTTCTTTATTTATTCTGTCTTTATAAAAACAAGCAGGTAACAATTTATTCATGGCTGTTTATTATCTTGGTGAACTGGACATTAATCACAAATGTGTTGCATGCAAAACACTATTCCCAAATTAATTAATTAAATTTTTTCAATTAATTAATTTATCACATTTATTTTTCTTTTTTCTCCAGGCTGTTTGTTTAATTACTATCAAACATTAACTTTTAAACTGTGCACAATTTACACACGCTTTGTTTATGCTCAGCACCACAGCTTTACTTAAACAGACTGGTCAATTATCAGTTACCCATCAGTGCCATATTTTACTTTTATTTTTCTAATTGCACTCTCTGACTACATCTCACTGAATTTCCCCAGTAAATACTATTCCTCTGAGACATTTGAAGTCAAATATTAAAGTCCACACTTGGAAATGCAGCTGATGCAGAATGAGTTTTGCCGTCATGAGTAAAAATGTAAATATGAAAATTAGCAGCTTTACACCATCACTGAATGATTCTTCACCCATTTAACCACTGCCTTTAATTATTTATACACACATATAGATACAGCATGCACTTTTTGTTTAAATAATGTAATGTTTGCCCCTGCTGTGTTAAACAATAATGAGCATGCACAAAAGCTGTATGACTTAATTAAAGCCTGTTCACCTAATCTGTTAAGCAAATGAACGAGTTGGTTAATCATTTGTGTTCGCAGCAGGTCGTAGGGAGGCAGCGATGTGGGTAGAAAAGGAGGTAAGGGCGAAATGCAGGTGATGAGCTTGTCAGTCACAAGTGCTGGGGCTTGTGTGTGTGTGTGTGTGATTGGTCTGCAGGGAATATTTGCAGTGATGTCTGAGGCTCTTATCTCTGTACAGAGCACCCATGGTGGGATGAACACACTCTGGTGTTTATAATCTCTTCTAATCTTCTCTAATGATGCTCTCTTACCCTGTCAGAGTGAACAGTCCTAGTGGCTTACAAACAGATCCAGATGCATGATACAATTGTGGTAAATAACCCAAGATAAGCATTTACAAAGTAATCTGGTTTGCATTAGTTGTTGGTGGCATAGAGGTAAGAGTTCGAGTCACATTAGACCCAGGCTGTAGCATATACAGTACTGCGCCAAGGTCTTAGGCACCCTAATGTTTTAGGTACAATTTTTGTTATTGATGTTTTTTTTATATTGATGTCTTTTTGAGATTTATTTCCAAATGTTACTTTTCCAACAAAAAATTAAATGTTGTATATCAGTAAGGAAAGCAACACATTACATATCAGACCACTTTTCAGACAAAAAAATAAGGAAGGCTGCTGGGTTTGGTCAATATTTAGTATTAATAGTAGTGTTCCCAGGTATAGTGTGTTCAGTTTTATAAGGAAATTAGCTTTTAAGTTTTACTGAATGTCTTGGGGAATCTGTCACAGCTCTTCTGGAGACTTTGACTGTCACACTTACTTCTTTTTTTTGCATGCAAAACCCAGCAGCCTTTTTTGTCTGAAAAGTGGTCTCTGTTATGTAATGTGTTGCTTTCGTAACTGACATACAAACATGTTTGTGTAACATTTCACTTTTTGTTGGAAAAGTAACATTTGGAAATTTGTAGTGACTCAATAATGCAGAATTAAAAAAAAAGCAATAACAAAAGTTGTACCTAAAAACAATAGTGTGCCTAAGACCTTTGCACCGTACTATATGTCAGACAAATTCTGTATTAAAAACATTTTTGCCTTTGGCCTACTTCAAAGGTTTTGTGGAGGCTGTGAAGAAACTTGCTATGAAGATGGTCAATGAACAATGGTCAGAAAAACACTGATCAAGATTTGAAATATTTTTCTATTAGCTAGCCTGGTGGCTTGGTAGTGTTGAGTGATGATATGCTTTTTTATATAAGTTTCCAGGCTAAATGATCATCATTAATTCACCTGACAAAATCACAATTCAGTGAAAACTCCTTCACTCCTTTATAGATGTAGACAGCCAAATGTTTGCTATGTATTAGAAGTGTATGTCACCCAGATTCTTTGGTGTAAATATCCAGTTTTTCTGTGATGTCAGACACCCATTATTATTTAAAATACAGTGGGACTTCCTGCCATCTATAGACAAAACTAAACTTAACCTCACAGAAGCCTGGAATTTTATTTACACCAGCTACTCCAACACCTGCATACCTTCTTTATATGTTAAGACCTTTCATACAAAGTCATATGGTGACCATATGACATAATATAATGCCATTAATAATGGCTGACATTCCTTGAACCTTTTAGCATAAGTGTTGGATTCATATTAAATGAAGTTAAGGGAATATTGGTAGTTATCTGAAGTTCATAGAACATGGTTACACACACAAACATAATGATCTGTGTTACCCCTTATAACCATTAGGGGTGGTGTTTCAACAGCTGGATAACCTGTTCATTACGAAGCTGCTCACTCCAAGGATGACTGGAAGGGCATCCAGATATGACTGATATGCTCACATTGTCTGGAGAAATAACATTGATCTTACAGTATGTAAGTATTTGTATGATGATGCATGTTGCATTGCATTCCTCTGAGTACTGCTCATGAGAAGGAGATGCTTTCAGCAACATCCAGCAGGAGCCTACCTCCTGCCTACGTATAGGTCAAGGTGATGAGATTTACCACCCAATGGCTCAACCTCTGCCTAAATACAGTACAGACAAATGTGTACAGGACAGACAGATGCTCCAACATGAGAGATAAACATCCAATATGAAACTTTAATCTCCACCATTTGGTTCACATACTAGACATGGCAAGGATTGTTCAAACAAAAGTAGTATTTGATATGACCTTGGGCAGAATCCCTGGAGTTGACCAGGAATTCTTCCACATCAACTAGCCATCAACTGTACAATTGGTGGACTTCACAAGGTGTCCAGCCTACTTACTCTGACCATCATGTCCATGGATTATTCAGTATTAGGGGGTGGGGGTTTTCCTCTGCCTGCTAAATGTCTGTGAGTGTGGTTCTGGCCATCTAAGTCTTCAATTTTATTCATAAAGGGCTGTCGAGTCTGAAGGATCTCATTTCAACCAAGCAGGAGCCACACCTGACTTCACTTGTTAATCCGTTCACCTTAGCCTCACATCAACTAGTAGACTCCATACTCTATAATGAAAGCAGTCACACAGACCCTTTGAACATTTGTGTCTGTCTAGGGCTAATGAGATCTGTGTGGCAGACCCAGTTGCAGGAACTTATACATGCTTTATCGTCATTGCATACTTTTTATGTTTCTCTTTCAACACTTTATGCCCTACTCTAGAATAAAACCCCAGTGTATTGAATAATAGGGTTGACAATCTCACTACTCCCCAGTAAGATCTTTATTCTGAGTACAAGCCTTTCTGGAATGAGGTGCTGAAGAAGAAACCATGCTGTACAGTGGGTAGTGGGGTCAGCACTTCTGTAAATCAGCACCAAGAGCTCTTTTCCAAGGACACACCCTTCTGCAATTCCGCACAGTAGAAGAAGAAGGTGTAGTGTCACTATACTATAGACTACTGCGACTGAATAGTTCACTAAGCGAACAGAGTACAAATTTGCGAACTTTACTTTTATAGTTTTTAATTTTGCAAACTCTACTGTAGTAATGCTGCATTTAAGATCCTTAAATACAGAGGGTCGGCTCAGTGATCAAAACCATGGCATACAACCTGACGCTGACCATCAGTAAGCCTTGCTAAGAGCATGAAGGGCTTCTTGAATATTGACAAGGAGCTAATAGAGGGCAGCCCACTCATGCTGATATACTATATGGCCAAAAGTATGTGGGCACCTGACTATCACATGAATATATGCGCATCCGTCCAACTGTAGCCACAAAGCTGAAAGCAGCCAATTGTCAGAATGTCTTATTGACTGAATATGAATGCTGAATGTAGCATTCCCTTTCACTGGAATTCTAATCTAGCCCAAACTTGACGACCTAACCCACAATGTTGCAATGCTGTAAAAGAACTAAACCCCACTGAACACCTTTGTGATGAATTGAAATACTGACAGTGTGCACGCCTTCTTGCCTAACATCACTAACTGGCCTCTCTAATGCTTTTGTGGCTGAGTTGAAAATTCCCACAGCTATGCTCCATAATCTAGTGGAAAGCCTTTCTAAAAGAATGAAGGCTGTTATCGCAGGAAAGGGATGTTCCGCAAGCACATATGGGTATGATGGTCAGGTGTCCACATACATTTAACCATATAGTGTATGGGCATGTTTGTGAAGAATTAGCATACTACTGTCTTGCACACCATGACTCCCAGAGGGTCTTGCACAACAAAAGACACCATGATCATCTACAATAAAATATAAGAATCCTCTTGATTTTTGAGTTGTCAGTTTATCTCAGCAGTAGCTCACAGCCTCTTTACGCTGATGACCTTGGGTCGATTCCTTTTTATTTTTCCCCATTATCTCTCTGTGGTTACATTTATATATATTTATTCCCCTCAATTAATAAATATATATTTATTTAACCCTGCCCCTTTTATTTTTCCCTCTGTCAGCGGGGCTGAGGATTAACAGTCGAGCGTAATGCATTGCTTTCCTTACTGACATACAAGCATCTTTGTGTAACATTTAATTGTTTTTGATGGAAAAGTAACATTTGGAAATTTATTTGTACTGACTCAATAATGCAGAACTAAAAAAACCCATCATTAACAAAAGTTGTATGGAAAAATGATAGGGTGCTTAAGACTTTTGCACAGTACTGTATATCTGGTGAAACTTAATGTCTCTGGGAAAAACACTGAATAAAATTGTGTTATAACTGATAGAATGGAGATGGTGCACCCCAGTGAGCACTTCTATATTTCCCTTTTACTGTAGTTTTGGGGTATGGGGAAGGAGGACAAGAAACAAGGCGTGAAATGATTGACAATTCTCCAGTGATGTAGTCAGAAACCTGCAGTTCTACAGTAATGCAGTCAAAACTCATAGCCATTTAGAGGTGAAAAAAGTTGTTACACTTCATAGACTAAGTAGAATTGTGATGAATACAGATTTATCTGACTATTTACTTAACAAGGCATCACTTCATAGATAAAATGACATTCCAAAGAAGCAAACGTCACACACCAAACATGTTTTGGCTGATTGACTACATTTGGGTTAAAATATAAAATAATGTAAAGTCTATTTTTTAATAGGCAGTGAAAATATAAAAAAACCCAGGATGAGTGCATTTCTTAATCGAGATCATTTAAAGCCAAGGGTTGAAGGAGATCAGGTTGGAGCATTAATGACAAAATGAGCACCTTCAGTAGATGGCTGTGACCATGTTAAAAAAAAAACCCTGCTCTCATCGTCCTCAGCCTTTTGTTTGGAATTTTATTAACAATAGCCGTGCTAAAATAACCTGTTAACATGTATCAGAGTGCAGCAATAATAACCTCCTCAATCATATTTTAAAAGTCACGTCAAGGCCCTGTATAATTCATCTCTATGCAAATACATCAGTGTCAGCCCATTAGTTTATTGCCTAAAGGGGGGGTTTTATTAAAACACATTCTCGTCTCCTCTGTTTCTTTTTTTTTTATTCAGGACCATTAAAGCACGAGTTCTATCGGCTAAGAATTATAGCAACTATTAGAGTAACATATGGACAGCATGCACTCTGAAAATAAAAACCAACAGATAAAGTGGCAGGGTCATGGCGGGGTGCAAACACTTAGGAAAATGGCAGTGGAGTAATAGATTTGTCTCTGGCTCGCTGTAGAGGCCTGGCCTGCCACCCAAATCAAAGCCTTATTATACATTCATTTAGGCCTGTAGCGCATGGCAGGACGCAGCGCCCCTCACTCACTGCCAGAAGTTATGACTGGCTCTGAGAGGAGCAAAGCAATGAATTAAAGAGACAATAAAAAGGTGATAAAGTGCACTCTGAATATATTGTGTCTTTTAATGAAATTGAAGCAGCGCACTGGGTTTGTCGACTCCGATCATTCAACAGTAGTGATGTCAGTGTGTGGGTGTGTGTGTGTTAGAGGATGTAAAGCCTATTACAGACTTCTGGCTTTTAGAGGACACAAAGTTTCAGCTTCACTCTGAGCTCCAAGTTAAGAAAAGCACAAATTCAAGCAAGTTCTTTGGAAAAAAAACTAAATACACAGAACCTTAGTGAAAAACTGAACATCCCTTAATGGTTCTAGACTGAACCTTTTAAAAAAACAGCATCCTTATGTATTGTATTTTCAATATAATATGAGACACAGCCTTAAAGAAAACAACCTGCTTGCTTAAAGGAAATGTAATTCTTTTAGTGTATATGCTTACACTACAATACCTAGACCCTATAACAGAACCTTTCCCTGGATCAGAATGTTGAGAACCCTTTTTGGAGCATAAAAACCCTTAATTATCCACTAAACCCTTTTTAAAAGAGTAGTTTAATATTTGTGCTGTTAGTCTTGGCATGGTTTAACATTGTATTCTCCTGGCTTCAATCCTGATCTTAATTCCTCTCTCAGAAAGTGACTTAAATACAGACTTAGAACAAAATGCATTATGTGACAATTAAAAAAGAAATAAACCTTAATGAAAGTATTTTAATCAATTAGGAAAAATATACAATGAAGATAACTGAACTAAAAGCAAACAAACAAATAACATAAAAAAGACAATTATTATTTTTAATAATACTACTAGTAATAATAATGTGTACTTATTATTGCAGTGATTATCAATGATTGAAATTCTAATTACAAATTGCCTCAATCACTTCTCTTAATAATCACATTCTTTAGAGAATATCAGATTATCTAGGCATCTTTTTTTTCCTTCTCAATTTATATTTATCAGGATTTTCAGGATTGATATCAATTTTCAGGACAAATCTGATAATACAAAAGCAATAAAACAACAAATTAGCAGGCTCCATAAACAGAGTATTACGTTAAAGGAAATGTCCAGCCTGAAGCATCATTTTTGCAGTAACATATTTTTACCACAGATGTCCCCAGATTGCCACAACCTGAAGATGTACATACTGCTACTTTAATGCTGAAACACAGTGAGACATTGCCAATTTCCACTATTAAAAACATTCTATGGGATTTATATTATGTTATATTATGGATATAAATGAGCGACATGGTGGCTCGGTGGGTAGCACCGTCGCCTCACAGCAAGAAGGTCCCGGTGTTCGATCCCCGGGTGGGGCGGTCGTATGCATTATATACGTGGTGTAGTAATGTCTTATTATCCCGGAGCGTTATATCATTAGTCAGAAGGTTTTGAATACAGCATTTCTACAACATGGCTTAGACATGAGTTCTAATTGTTCATACTGTTTATATTAATATTCTGGTTCTTATGTGTTGTCATTTCTGTAGCAAGAACACAGAGACTTGTATGGCTGCACATAAACGGCTTAACTATGTTAATGTAATCATAAAAAGTTTTCTGTAAGGAGACATTCATAACATTTATGGTTTGACAAGCTGTGCTTTTTTTGTCTTATTAACTTCAAGCGAGAGAAAACAGGAGAGCGCTGGAGAGAGGGCATCAGTACACCTACATTGATTGTATGTCGACACTGATTTTTATTCCTTATATATCTTATATAAGCAAAAAATGTATTTTAAATAATTATTATTCATTCTTTCGAATAACTGTTTGGCTCAGCCTTTAGTGTGTTTTGGGGGGTCTGACTACCCTCCTGCCCCGATTCTCCTTCGTTTAGTGCATTATCAGGGCCAGTGGATCCTGTCAGACCCACCCAAATGGTGGATTTTTCTTTTTTATAGCATCATTAATTTCCTGCGGATCATTAGCTCTCATACAAACCCGTGTTTTGACAAATGTAAGCAGTGAATTATGTACATAATGTACCGCACCCAACCGCGTATGCATCACATGATAAACAGGGGCCACCCTGGAATATTACCCAAATGTGCTTTAGGACTGGGGTGGAGGGAGGGAAGAGTCTGTCCCCAGCTCATCACTCCATTATAGAGTGACAGCTCACTCAATAGTGAGAGAGAGAGAGGCACACATGTGGCCACTGACAGGGGTTTACTGGATCACCAGTGCGTTCTGGGTAACAGCCTTTAAAAAATGAGCCTAATGAAAAACTATAAACTATAAAACATTGGAATATTATCATTACACTTCAGCAGAAATATCATTTCCCATGCATCTTTGATCGATGGGATTTCACTATGTTCTTGGAGATTCTGTGCAGACCTCTTTTTTTTCTAAGAATGTATCATTTCATAGACCTCTTTTTTTATGTGTCTGAAAAATAACCTAATTAAAAATAAATTGTACGTACACCCTTACACCCCGTAAAAGAATGGGTTTTCTGTTTGTTTGTAAAGCACCTTTTGATTGATGTAACTTTAACCCTTTTTGTTGGTGTCACAGAATATTTCCAGTGTAGACTTTCCCAATAATTTGAAGAATCTCTGACATGGCAGGGTCAGTCTGTCATTATCTGTACCGCTTATTCCCAGTTACGGGGTCACGGGGGAGCCGGTGCCCAGCCAGCAACTCTGAGCGCAAG
>JAOVVG010000020.1:16464506-16475840 GCA_028566375.1 Leptodoras nelsoni
TTTGAGTATACGATGCCTATAAAGGACTGTGTGCCTATAAAGACAATGGAAGGAAGGCAAGACCAGTGAGCCAAGAACGGGGCATCTACAGAAGCAAGGCAGACTAAATTAAATCGATATGTGCACCATTCAGCGACAGTAAAACCGCACTCTTTTGTCATTGCACTCAAAAGCAATGGACAGTTTGGTAGGTAACAGATGTTCCTTCTCCTGGCCTGCCGCTCCTCCCTCCCTCCCTCCCTCCTCCCGCCCGCCTGAAGAGTTTGTTTCTCTCCCGCGGTTTTGTAAAAGACGAACCCACAATCCAGCAGCGGATAGTACATGAAATCAGCCTGGCGGTACGACTGTCACGCAACAGCTACTCCCAAAAAAATAATACTACATTAAAAACTAAATAAAAAACAGAAAACAATATGCAGATGCTATGCAGTATGACGCACCACCTGTTTTAAAGGAACAGTTCGAAAAACATTTTCTAATTTCTACTACATTTGTATTCAATCAGTCTAGACATAGTTGGTGTTAGAAATTTAGCATTGGGCAAAACCCCAGACAGCAATGTGGAGTTTTTCAGCGTCTCAAACTGATGCTGGTGTGGTTTCTGCTAACATGGTGTATAGCCTTATTCAGACTGTATTAGGTGGGGTAATGTAATTGCTACCTGAGATATTAGCTCCATCCAAATCAGTCATGTTAGAAATTTTTTATGAGCTAGGCATGCACACATGTGGAAAGATGACACCATATTATTTTACCTTCTACAAACTGACTAGTAGAAATAATCCCAGGTAACAGTGCTAACTGGCAAAACTGGTAACTGCTCATCCCTGGTAAGGGTTATGGTTGATGCAGAGCTTATCCATCCATCGCAAGGCACCATGCCCACACACATTCACACCTAGAGGCAATTTATCTTAACAAGAGAGCATGGAGAAAAAAGTGGAGAACATGCCTAGATACTCCACACAGAGAGAAGCCGAGCTCACGATTAAACACGAGACCCATTACGCCATAATTCTTCCTCGGCACATAGTTTGGTGTCAATCTACAGCAGAATCAGATTCAGGTAGGGGGTGTGGCCTAAATTTGTAGGCGAAGGTGAAGTTTGTGTGTAGCAAGTGAATTTACATTTAACTTGTAGATTTATAATTGAACTTCATCATTTCTAAAGACATTGTGCTTCTGAGTGATGTAAAATGATGAGGCATGTAGTTTGCATAGTGCCAAATCTTTTGTACCTATACAGTTCCTCTACTTAATCTACATTAATCTCTATTAATGTAATCAAAGAATGTGAGTCTGGAGATATGCACGGTTAATCAGAAAGAGTCCATTTCATTCTGTCTTCTGTATTTCAGTACAGACGCAGAGGCATCTGAGCAAATATGACAAGAATGGCAAAAAAGTTGCAGGGATATGGAGTTCATCCTACGATGTAAAAAGGAAATGAAATAACAACAACCGAAGAAAAAGTCAGACATGAGTCAGACCCAGTGTATTCGTAGTGACACGACAAGCCTGAGTTCTCGTGCAGTGTGAGTGTTGTAATTCTGTCTATCCCCCGGTCATCTTTGGGGCATTTAGGTGACTTTAATTGTCCTCATGACAATAAAAACAAGGTTCCAGGTGCTTTGAAGTTCAGAGAGGCCACGGCTCACATGTGGCTCGAGTGAAGGTGTGTCATCGTTTTTAAAAGAGAGGAACAGGATTGTGGGTGAGGACTGGAAAAGAAGGGGGGAAAATGAGAGGAAAAGTTCCAGGTGTCTCTGATAAGGCTCATGTGGCCAGGGGGATCTGGAGGAAAGGTTTGAGAGAGAGTGGGAAAGAGAGAGACACACACACACACACACACAAACCTGGCTGCTCTGTACCGGGCAACTTGGGGCTCCTAACTTAAAAGGGAGGGAACCGTGTGGGAGGGGCTGAGAGAGAGAGCGAGCGCGAGAGAGAGAGTGAGAGAGTGTGTGTGCGAGAGAGAGAGAGAGCACAAGAAGACAGAAACTGGAAGAAAGAAAGCAAGACAGATAGGAGAAGAGCGAAAAAAATCATTCTGACACACACACACACACAGACACAGACACAGACACACACACACCCACATACACATACACACACACGGAGCTTCAAAGCCGAGAGCTTTTCATAGACTGCCTATTAGCTAAAGAGATTACATCTGGGGCTCTGCTCTGAATAAATAAGGTGAGAAGAGTGGCAGAGAGCTCAGTCACTTCAGAGGGAGAGCTCCATCCTGCTCCACCTCAGGACCCACAACTTCAACTTCGGTAAAGAAGAGTGGAAGAAGGAGTGGAAGAGGCAAACTCTCGTCTCTTTCACTGCCTACACAGACTCACTTGCAGAGGGACCAGGGATTACACAAGCTTTGGTTTTTATGTAAAGAACAGATCTGCAGTTCCGGATTCAAATTCAATTTGGACATTTTTATTTTCTCCAAAGGACTTTTTCTTCTGATTTTTCAAAGGTTGAGTGGAGCTCTTTGATGGGCACTGCGGGTCCGTCTCCGAAGGCAAGCGTGTGAGTGAACCAAGTTATGGATGTTGACACCTTCCTTTCGGACACGAAGGGAACCAGGTCCAGAGTAGGAATTGACTTTTACAGCGGGCGCTCGGGGCTCTGCCCCCTGGCCTATTCCCTTCTCCCAGGCAGCTCTCCAGCATGTACCTTTCTGTGAGGTTCTTCCCAGTCCTCCACCCTCCAGTACAATGTGCACATGGGAAGTAACTAAGAGTGCCGCAGCCTGGGTTCGTGTGTCTTACCTGTCCTCGCTGCTGCTGCTGCTCGTGCTGGCAATCTCAGCCCTGCCTGTGGCATGCCACGATGCCCGCAGGGCTGCACGTACTTCCAGGGTGGCCAACAACTCGTCCTCGACCGCAGTGGTGGTGGGCCGGCATGTCCGCAGCTACAGCCACCTCACAGGCGATGTGCGCCGCAGGAAGCTCTTCTCCTACCAGAAGTTTTTTCTCAGGATTGATAAGGACGGCACTGTCAATGGCACCAAGACCAAGGATGATCCATTCAGTGAGTAGTCTCTCCCTTTTTCTATTAACATGTGGCATCTATAGAGGTGAAGTATTTCCCAGGATATACCGCCGTTTTTTTTGGCTTGCTCCCTTTGATATTTGTCCTCAGATAATAAGAACCTTACCTGAGCTTGCAGTGGCACCAGTTACTGCATTATTTGGAGGTTCAGCTTTGTGTGTAAAACAGAAACGTTTTCCCTCAGGTTTTTTTTCCCCTCAGCATAGATTTGATCATAACAGAATTTCTGGAACCAATTAGACAAAACAAGAGACCCCCCTTTTTGCAGCAAAACTCATCCATTTAAATTTGTCACAAAACTGGCAGCATATTTGTTTCATCATTAAAACTTCTAGAACACCAAAAGTCACACAGAAGTAAAATAATATATAGAAGGAAACAAAAGAATTAAAAACATATATAATAATTAAAAGTCGCTTGCATTTTAGTAAACTAAATTCATCTAATCTAATGATCAGAGCATGTTATTTTAATTTTAACCACCGATGGATGGAAATTATGCTCTGTCCCGTGGCTGCAGAATCTTTTAGTTCTTAGGGTTAAAATACACCATTATTCTCTAGGTTAAGTTTACTATTGGGCTTAAGTCCAGGCTTCTGAATTAAGGCCAAGCACCTGGCGAGCATACCCCAGACCCACTGTGTACTTTTTTGCGGCTGCGCTGCGTGTATGTTGGTACTATTAAAAAAAAGCCTTTGCCATATGGGGCCCATGTGCGTGGAGTTTTTATTACAGACAGAGAGTGCTGGAACCCTGCGAGACACGGCTGTGGGTAGTTCAATTAGCCAAGCCACCTCTTAAACGCGTCGCGCTAAAGGGCCTCTGAATTAAGTGGTGAGGCGAGTCGAAACCCAATCAAGCGTTTATTCCATCAAGGCATTTTGTAACTGCTAAATGAAAATGAAATGACCCAATGTAGCCTCCTGTCACCTATAGAGGGTTAAACGGCTTCTCCTGGTTAGATGCGCCATGCCAACTGCTTAGCACATGTGAATATAACGTTGTTTGATTAGCTCCCACAGTGAGCTCAAGGCACAAACCATGCTGGTAAACATTCCAGCCAGATGCCCGGGTTCTGTCACAGCAGAAGTATGGAGACATCAAGAAAATTTTCTCCAAAACAGATTCATACCTTTAGCTCAGGACGCTGTGGATTCCCACGAGGTAGTAGCAGCGATCACTGCAAAGCATAAGTGTGCGGCTTTTGCGGTTTGTTTATTCTGTAATCAGAACCCATCGTTGCTGTCTGTAACAAGCCCGTAAAAGCGACTCGTCTGGAATGTTATGGCAAAATCAGCATCCTTGCAGAAATGTTTTTGCTTCACCTTAGACTGAGCTGGTGACATTTTTAAACTTTCCCCTGCATGCGGAGCTAATACTTCTTCATACGCAAGCCAGCATGGTGTATTCCTATGTACACCGGAGTGGAGTGGCATAATATCAGGGATCACCTCAGGCTAGGTTACCATACTGAGTGTTTGAAAAGTGTTTGTTGGCCAATTAAGCAAATCAATATCATTAGTTTGACTTGACATGACCCTCTAATTATATTATGTTAACAGGGACACCACCATCAGTTCTAAAGCTGATATCAGGATCAAATATATGATATCAAATCAAATGGCTGTATATCAAATGAGTAGAATTGTAAATCACTGGTCGAGAAGTAAATATGAGACATGCCTTAATGTGCACTTAACACCTGTCCAAGTATTGTATATTCTGTCTATAGATGAGATCTGGTATCTCTCAAGGCCATAGCATATAATCCATCATTTCCATCCTCATCAAACCATTCATTGACCCCCTCATGCCCTGTGGATGGGGCACTATCATACCGGAAGAGACCACTCCTATCAGGATAGAAATGTTTCATTACAGGATGAAAGTGATCAGCCAGAAGACTATTGTATTGAGTTGCAGTGACGCTTCATTCTAAGGGGGACAAGTGGAGGCAGACCGTGCCAGCAATCTAAATAAACCATCCCAAAAGCATAACACAGAGCCACTGCTTTTTTAACAGTAAATTATTCTATTATATTAAGATAATAATACATGAATATAAAATACTATTGCTATTGAAGAAGTGATATGTATGTATGCCATGACTTCATTTCAATTTGGAGAAACATTTACAGAAAGCCTAAGTTTGATGAAGCGTCCTTCTTTTCCAGACTGAGAGTCTCTTTGTCAGGACTGGAGCGCTGAGCCAATCTTCAGCCGACTTTGCTTCTAAAGTCCCGCTCTCCACAAAAGAACTATGTGCAGCTTGTAATCCAATCCTGGCCATATTGTTTGATTTCCCCCTTTCAGAATCCATTTGCTCGGTATCACTTTGTCACATTGTTGTTTTGAAACTTGCAATCTCCCACAAGACATTTTTTTAACATGGCCTCTGATGCTGGTGCTGGTGCTGCTGGAAGTCCGAGCTGTCCTTGGCATATTGCGCCTGCTGGAAAACAACAGTCTCACTGTGATGTGTTTTGGGCTGAGAAAGCAGAATCAGCCAAATGTACCGCCCAGACTTTCTCTTCCCTTCTTCATCTTAGGGACAGCTCTTAGTTTGTTTTGTTCCGTTAGTAGCAAACCTGATCCAGGAATTAACTGTGCAGCTCTGGGGGAAAAATGTCGCTTTTTACGTCCAAATCCAGGCAGGAGGAAACTCTTAATGAGCATCATTAGGCCTTGACATGTTTGACTGAGCATATTTAGCAGTTTAGGGTTCAACTACTGGTTGTGGGGTCCAGAGTGCAGGGGTCTATCCAATCATCATGTCAACTTGTGGGCTGGACATCAACCAGAGGTCAGTGTGGTAGTCATTTCCCCTTTTCCACCCCCTCCTCTTGGTCCACTTAGAGTTGGTTGAATCTATTAGGGCTCAATTAGGAATCAAGATGGAGCCAGCTGCAAGAAGGCGCATTGAGGCCAAAATTAATTGGGTGGCCAGTGGCACTCTTGGACGGTTAAGAGGCATAACACCTCATCTGTCAGCCCATGTTTTTACTCTGCACACGTTCCTAACATAGCAGATGGGGTTGCTAGCATAATGGACATCCATTTGCAGAGCATACAAGCTGCATCATTGCTAGTTTTAGGAATTTTAGCTTTTGCTTGAGCTGTAAGCCAAGTCGGTGTTGACCTGAGCATGACAGCTGTGATATTAAACGCATCATCTGTAGTTAACAAGGTTTCTCAGCAGGGAGGATGTAAATCTACTGTGCGTTTCAGGTGCATCCCTTTGACAATATGAGATTGTCAAACTGCAGCTAGTGTACAGGTCAGGACATAGCACATGCTCTTAACATTCCTCATGCCATCATGTGGCATGTGCATAGCATTCAGTGATACCTGTCTAATAAAAATGACATACTCATTATGGATAGATTTGCACAAAAGGAAGTAAACATCCTTGCGTCTTTTAATTCTGTTTGACCTGAACGTCCTTGTGGAGTTTCATAAATAACAGAGTTCACTTTTACTAGACAGTTTAAGAACACAAACAAGACCCCCTGACCCCCTGAAACAGACCGTACTTAAAGTTTTACAAGTTTGCTCATAACCACGGCATTATGACGGGCCTCCTTCAAGAGCTGCAGATTAACAATGATGTTTCATAGATATTTTTTTTTAATTAATCCACTCTTTTAAAAAAATCAGGTTTTACCCAAACTTCTCACTTCTTGCAATTCTCACATTCTTACCAAACCCTACAACTTAGGGGCAACTACATAGAAACCAGTGTAAACTGTTTACTGTATTATATGTACAAGGAGACTAAATGCGCATCAAGTTCTTCAAAAGGCATGTCAGTTGGTAGCTTCTCAAAATATTTGAAACCGTAGAACATAAACATGCAGTCACAATTCAATCAGTGCCGCCTCCTTCCATCTTCTCTCAGTTTAATGTCTTGTTTTTGCCCTATTGAAAGTTCACAGCAGAGGTATGGGAGACCAGATGTATGCCTAACCTTTGACCTCATAACTTAAAACGAACGGCTGTTTGTAGCATGACTTGTTCTGTGGAGGAACAGCTCTGTCTTCCTCTCACCACTGTTTACTTTACACAACTGACCATTAGCCTGTGGACAGACGTGGAATTACCAACTCTGATTATAATGCGCCATTTTTTGCGGTCGATTATGGTTTTAGCAGGACATGGAAAACTGGAATGGGGTTCACTGTACAGATTACATTGATTTAAAAGTTGTCTGAGACACTGAGGAGTCATATTTTATACCCATGTTCATATTTCTTTCTACCAATTGTTTATCAGTGCCAATCACAGAACCACAGATGGTTTTCTGCTGTCAGGATGACTGAACATCTTATTCTTCAGTCTTTCGGTGTCAAGTGAACTCGACTGACATAAATCCCATTAGGCACGTCATGTTCTTTGGTCAGAATGAAGTGCCGTAAAAATTGCTGTCTCCATAATGAAAAGTTTAACATTTATTATGTACTTAAGAAAGTGAACTTCTTTGTAGATATGCACCGACAGACAATTGATGTGGCAGATAATAAAAAAAGCAGAAAAACAGCCAAAGTACTACACTGTTTGCCAAGTTTACCAAGCTTTATATAACAAGCAAGGACAATATTATTACAGAGGTGGTAAGTGTTTAAGTTTTGTAGTTTGTTTTGTATTGTAGAGGCTATTCAGGACAGTCATTTAAATTCCCTCTACATTCAATCCAATGTATACACATTTGCATGGGTTTGTCAGGAAAACGTGGACGGCTATCATGGCTCAGGGAGCGTGCTTTTTTTGCGAAGAGCACCACTTGCCATTCTAGCTGTGAATGGAGTGAACTTTTTCCCAGGCACGTCTTTACATCATCACCAGGGTGAATTCCTTTGCAGAGTGCGGTTGGACAGATGGTGGTGGTGGTGGTGGTGGTGGTGGAAAGAGGGAGGAGGGTCTAATGGAGGCATCAAAGGTAGCGAAGTAAGACCGGCGATGTGACCGTGGATGGCCGGCCCGGTTTTTAAAGAACCAAGCAGGAATGCTGTCTAATTATACATTGTGTGAACAAAAGGCATGGAGTCTGGGTAGTGGGAGGGAGTTTATCCTAAGGCAACTGGTGGCTGGAGCAGAAATCCTGGGTTTTATCTGTCACAGATCCTATATCCTGCTCACGCTCACCCCCAAAGATTGAAAATGAGAGGGTGCTAATGCAACATGTTCCCACCCTGGGATCACACTGGTCTCCGTCTGCGCCGGTGCCTGCTCTGACATTTAAGTTTGGGCCTGGAGTCCATTTGCCAACACTGAAGCATATATGTATACATATGTATGTCTGTGTGTGTGTATATGTGTGTGTGTGTGTGTGTGTGTTAGTTAACGTATGCTTCCACATTATGAAAGGTGGGTAAAGCAGCACAAAAAATAATGAAGAGTTGTCAGAGTCGGACAGAGTCTGAGGTAAACTTTTTTGACTTTAGGACAAAAGGTCTTTAGGACCGGGGAATTTACAGTTTTTGCTTATCTGGTAACATGACACTCTGTGTCATTCATTTCAATAGAGAGAAAAAGAGCGGCTGGTGAAGGAGATTTTACAGCTTTACAGCTGCTGTAATGTAAGTGATAACAGGAAGAAACAAGTGTTCTACAACATTACATGGATTAAAAGCATGGCATGGCATTCTTTATATAATAAAAAGTGTTTCATTATTACTTGCTGTAGTATAAAAGGAATAAAACACTGTAAAAAAAAAAAAAAGAGTTACAGTAACTCTGCTCAACACACTACCTCATCACTGAGTAATTTTCTATAGGACTAATCAGAACTGAGAAATCAACAGAGAAACGCTATAAGCTTTAATAGTGTTTGCTTCAAAATATGTCCATGATGATTTGACAATTCTGATGTGTCACTATCCTCCTCTGCATGTTGTGCCTTTTGTATAAATTGTCCTTGCTTTGGTTCCTGTACTGGATGTGTTACATTATTCTGGTCATTGATTTAGCAGTGGAACTTCAAAAGAGCTTCAAAAGTGAACTCCTTAGTGAGTATACCACGTAGAAAGTCAGTATATGCAGATTATGATCTGCTGGTGGGAACAAGACATAGCAGATCTATGTGTGGGTTTTTTTTTTAAAAGAGCCTTCAATCATCTTATTGGTTTGTTTAACTGTCTCCACATGGCTGCTCTCAAATGGAGACACACAAACAGGTTTATAGAGAAAGGATGACATGCACTTGACATATATATTATGCTTTAATGCCGTAATATGAGTCATCACGTAACGCACTGTGGTCTTATTAATAAGGACCACTTGAACTGTGCAAGAGGCAAATCTTCTCTCCCAGACAATCTGTTAAAGACTTCTACAATGTATTATTTAATGTAAGAAAGACATGCAAGCCATACACCACTAGAGTTTATGGTTTGCTTAAAATAATGACTTTCCCAGCACGCTGTGAAATTCTCAAGTGAGTTTCTTCAAGATCGCAAATTCTTGGCAAGGACGCTGATACCGAAAGACACACGAAGGCCTATTATGTCTTTTCAGCAGATCTGATTCCACTCTTCAGATGATTCATTGTTTAATGAGAGGGAAATCCGTATAGTTAATTTGCAGCAAAGTGATGAATCATGGAGTTCTAACAGGAAATCCAATTTTCAAAATTCGCCCTTTATTAGAGGATAGAGGGGTTTATGTGTTTATTAGTCTTGAAAAAGAAAGAGAGAAAGAAGAGTGAGGGAACAACTTTTTATAGCGGCTCTAATGTGCATGATAACACGAACTAACTTGTCTTCCACAAGTCTTCCACAGCATTTACTGTAAGAGAAATAAACCTCTTTGGGAAGAGAGGGGGGTCAAGTAACTTTACAACACCACCGCATTGTTAAGTATTTTACTCTAACATCATGACACCTGATGTTTACAGTAATGTGTCTGCTAAAATAGAAATATCCGAATGTTCTTCCATGTTTAGGATCAGAATTTCTGAAAGTATTTCAGTGACGCATTTACGAGGTAGCGAAAATGAGGTTTCATAGTAATTGCTTTACAGTAACATAGCAGGTAGTGTTGCCACCTCACAGATGCACCGACTTGGGTTCGATCCTCTCTTTGCGGAGTTCCGCATGTCCTTCTCATGTTGTCGTGTGGGTTTCCTATTCCTGTAGGTTTGAGATCCACTGCGACCATAACCAGGATGAAGAGGTTACTGAGAGTGAGTGAATGTGTGAATAGTTGTTTTGTCTTTGTTTGGCCTTATTGAATTATTTAACATTGTATTTATTTATTTGTTTATTTCTATTTTTTACATTAATTTAATTTAATTTAATTTAATTTAATTTAATTTAATTTAATTTAATTTAATTTTGCATAATCATATCTTTCACACTTAAAAGGTTTCTTTGGTCATTATTGGTTAGTTTCTTAAAGGAAACGTTTTTTTTTAAGAGTCATCGGAAACAATCTTGCAGAGAAGGCTGCAGGTTCATTTAGTTGAAGATTGTCATTTTGTTTATACTGTGGTCAGGAATCTTGGCATGTGTATGAATTATAGTTCACATACTGAATTAATAACTCTCCTACTCTCTGTACTCTCCTACGTCCCCAATGGAGGTTGGTAGACAAAGCACCATACACCAAAGTTTGATTTATTTGTAACATATGAAGAAATTTCTTTTGGCTGCTACCTCAGTAAATGTTTTTCCCATTATTCTCAGTTATGGGTAATGAATTGTACAATTGGTGCAACCCTGGTTGCCTGTGAGAGCAGCGCTGTTGAAACGGCGTGCGAGGCCACATGGCCAAGGGAGGGAGGTCATAACGAATAACGAGAATGGAGCAGTAGGCCTAGCTCTCAGCTCCAGGAGCCGTGGGGGTCTAAAGCCAGATCAAAGGTGCAGGCTGGTGTCATCAGGAGCCAACGCGGGGTCAGCAGCAACCACCGCTTTTAATGGGGACCCTGTTTCCTTTATGGTCTGGGAACCAGGGGGCTAATTGATAAGACATGTCTGTCATAGGAGCTGTAGTTCAGGCTTCCCAGGACAATTAAGCTTTCTGACATGGATATATGCCCTGGCTTGTTAGGGGCACTGAGGAGAACAGACGAAAGAAGGAAAGATAGATAGACAGAAAGAAGGAAAGAGAGAAAGACACAGAGAGAGAATGCAGAAAGAAATAATGAAAGAAAGAAAGAAAGAAAGAATCTCCATTAAATAGGTAGAAAAGATAGACAGACATAGATAGATAGATAGATAGATAGATAGATAGATAGATAGATAGATAGATAGAAAGAAAGACTTGTCATTGAATAGA
>JAOVVG010000020.1:16574767-16585235 GCA_028566375.1 Leptodoras nelsoni
TGTGCAAAGCAGTAATCAGAGCAATGGGTGACTATTTTGAAGAAACTAGAATATAAAACATGTTTTCAGTTATTTCAACTTTTTTTTGTTAAGTACATAATTCCATTTGTTCATTCATAGTTTTGATGCCTTCAGTGAGAATCTAAATCGTCATGAAAATAAAGAAAACGCATTGAATGAGAAGGTGTGTCCAAACATTTGGCCTGTACTGTAGGTTATACAAGTAACACTGAAGGGTTCCACAGTTGGCAGTGTAACTGGTTACAGGTGAGGTCATCAAGACTGAGTATAAAAGGAAAATCCACCAAAGGTTTAGTCCTTGTAAGCAAGAATGGGTCATGTTTCACCGCTTTGTCCCAAACGTCATGAGAGAATTGTCAGTCAGTTCACATACAATGTTTCTCAGTGCAAGATTACAAAGAATTTAGGTCTTTCACAATCTACAGTTCATATCATGAAAAGATTCAGGGAGTCAGGGGAAATCTTGGTGTATAAAGACCAAGGCTGGAAACCGCTCCTGAATGTGCGTGACCATTGAGTCCTGTATTGTTGCAGTGTATTGTTTGAGAAACCATCATGCTACTGTGATGGACATGGCCACATGGGCTCAGGAGTACTTTGGAAAATCATTGTCATTTAACACAGTCCACTGTGCATCAAGAAATGCAATGAGGAAGCCAGATATTAATTTAGCGCAGAAACGCCAGCGAGTTCTCTGGACCCAAAGACAGTTAAAACGTGTTCTGTGGTCAGGCGGGTCCATGTTTCAGCTTGTTTTTGGGGAAAATGGATATCAGATTTTATGTGCTAAATATGAAAAATATCATCTAGACTCATACCAATGAACAATGCAAAAACCTGCATCTGTGATGGCTTGGGCAAATCAGTGATCTGCTTATATGTGAAGGTACCATTGATGCAGACGTTTATATTGGTATTTTGGAGAAATATATGCTGCCGTTAAAGACAACATATTTTCTAAGGAACCATCTAAGACAAGCTTGTAAGGACTACTTAATACTGCAGCCCTCCATATGATCCTGTACTGCTCGGTCTGATCATGTGACAAAAATCATGGTGCTGTGTTTAATCAAGATTAATACACGTCATACAACATGCATCCAGCAGCTGCAGTGCTTTAGTACCTGGTGTCGAAGCCCCTGACGATGGCACCCATGGCCCTGGCGGCTCCTGCGGCGGCCAATCCAGCCACACCCCCTCCAATGATGAGCACCTTACATTGAAAACAACAGGCAAATACCATTAACAAATACAGTTCTTGTTTAGTGCACAGAGACGCCTGATGCACAGGATGTCTTACCTTAGCAGGAGGGACTTTTCCTGCAGCGGTGATCTGACCGGTGAAGAAGCGGCCAAAGTTGTTCGCTGCCAGGACCACAGCTTTATATCTGCCCAAATAAACAGAAGCCCATTAATCACACTTAACGAAAACTATTTTGCCCTATACCACATTTATATTAATTTTCTTGTAGTAGCCTTGTAATAAGCAGGATATTGTTTAGCCATTATTGCAAAATAAACCCCATATTTAACATTATCCTTTAATCTCAGTTCTACAGGGTGAGTCAAAAGTCTCAGGACACCCTTTTATTTTCAGAAACGAAAGGGAAAATGACACATCTGAATACCCCAAGCAATGCGTGAGGTGACCTAGCTTTTAGGGTATATCTTTTGTGGTTCAAAAGTTATCAACACAAAGTTGCAACAACAACTGGGAATGTTGCCTGTGATGCACAGCTACTTGACGCTGCCCCTGGTGCTAAACACAGAGCTGAAGGTGCAGGATCCAATTGTTCAGCACCAGGGACAGCATCAAATAGCTGTGCATCACAGGCAACATTCCCAGTTGTTGTTGCAATTTCTGTGTTGATAACTTTTGAACCAGAACAGATATCGCAAATCAGATTGCGGCATTTGATTTCTGAGACGATTCAATTAATATGCTACATGACCACCTTCCCATTGGAAAAGCATGACTTTGATCCAATATGGCGACTTTAAAGATGGCAGCCATATTCCAGGCATAGCCTCAAAGATAGGCCTTCTCATCCACTACTTGCTAGGCTATTCAGATATGTAATTTTCCCTTTCGTTCCTGAGACTTTTGACACATCCTGTATTCTCGATCCACAACTGCATAGCAGTGGACCTGTCGGGTAAAACAGACGCTTGATTTAGGGAATAATTTATGGCAGATAAAAGGAAAGTGGCTCTTAAAACAGCCTTCAAGGTGTCAGGACTGATTAATCTACAGTGTAAAACACAAATCAGGGCACCAGACCTTTAAAGTCCAGGCAGAGCATGAAGTAATATTGCCAAGGACCACATCATTATTCAAAATTTGCCATGTAGTGAAAGAAGCCCAGAGAAGGCTATGAGGAACTTACCCAGCGATGTTAGCCATGGAGCTGAGGGCATCGTAGCCCTGGGCTATGGTGACGCGGGGCACCTGGTCCATAGCCAGCACTGTGGCCTTGCGCTTGGCCAAGCGATCCAACAGCTCCGGGTTCTGAGCGGGATAGACAAAGCTCACCAGTGTGGCACCTTCCTTCATCAGGTCTGTCTCATGTACACCAAGAGCTGAGTTCAGCATCGGCGCACGAACCTGTGACAGGAAAGAAACAGTGGGCTAACTCAAGATAATGCTTAAAATTAAATGACAGATTAAGGCTACAGTACAAATACAACCTGGAAAGCAATGGTCACACTTGAAAACAGACAAACTAAAAAACAGTAATTAATTTAGTAAATTAACATGTACAGTCACGCAAAGCAAACACTAATCAGTTTAATAGCAATCTCACAACTGGTACCATGAAGGCTGAATAATTGAGGACCCTCCCATATCTGTGCCAAAGTGACAATATTTCCACTCAGTGGACAAGTGGGCAGGGCCAGTTACAGCCAATCCAGGAAGTAAAAGATAACCTAGCAAAGCTAGCAAACAAAAACCAACATAAGAAAAAAACAAACCAACTTGCCAATTCATGCAAGCAAAAACTGATCCAGTGAGTTAAAGCCCATCCACTGAGTGACTGAAAGCTTGGTAAAAAGGCTTCATGGCTATTGTGCAACACAGTAACTGGATGGATTCAGGGCTTGCGCTGTTGTGTTCAGAGTCTCTAACAAAGGGCTGTCCTTGTTAGAATACGACTAACATATGCTGGTTGAGCAGTTTATTATATTTCTGTCTTGCTTTCAATCAAACACTGCTGGATATTTGATGCAACACAATTTTGACACTGTTCTCTCGGACTAAAGTCTTCAGAAGATTACACAGCAGTGAGCTGTACCTGAAAGATCAAAATAAGTTTTATAATAAGGTCCATTGAGAATTAAGTAATTAAGGAACAGTGAGTACTGCATTACAACCCTGAGGTACATCGAGCACAAGCACCTCCACTGGTTATGCATCCTAGCCATTTTCCACCCCCCTACCCCCACGGCTACGTTAAAAGCCACACACCTTAACCACAATATCGGAGGATAGTACGTCATTGACTCCCTTGATGGTAGCTCCAGCTCTGGCATACAGCTCATCTGGGAACTTGGCGGACTCTCCGGCACCAGACTCCACCACCACGTTGAAGCCCTGCTTGACCAGAGCATCCACGCCCGCGGGCGATAGCGCCACCCGGAGCTCATTCTCAAAGATCTCTTTAGGAACGCCGACTGTCAGCTGCTTGTAAGGAATCCCTGCAGAAAGACACAACGAAGAGGTCTCCTTTTGTCACTATGATTCAAAACTTAGCAAACCTTTGCAAAATGAGCACAAGCTGCTGTGAATTGCACAAACAACGGTGTTCAAGAATGCAGAGTAGTGAAGCAAGTATGCAAAGAAATGGTCATGTGTGAAGGCAATTTACTTCAGCGAGCACTGAGACACATCCGCTTCCTTTCTCTTCGCTCACCTCACAACACACGCCACACACAAAACTCAGAATATAGAGCTCACTTCTAGCAGCACCTGACAGCAACCAGCACAAGTAGAGTTAAATAAAATAACAATGATGCTTAAAACTATATAGATTACTGATTTAACTTTCAGTATCTGTATAAACAAGTATCAAAAACAATGTACTGAAAAGATCTGCATCCCTATTTTTAAGGTGGTATTTCACTAAAAGTACAACCTGTTTTTCTAATTTTCATTTAATTGGATTTTTAGTCAATCATATTAAACTTGCTTAAATCGTTTGATCATTTTAATCACATTTTAATATACATTTCATTTAGGGCTTGGCGATACGATATCTATATGCTTATCCAACAGTCTGCCGAGATTTTTAGCATTGCAGATATTTACTGAACCTTTTCTTCCTTCTCAGTGTTAATAATTTTTGAAGACATTGGAGAAAAGTATTATTAAACTCATTAAACTTTTCTTTATTCTTGTTTAAATGCAAAACTATAGTTTAAGTTTCTTAAGAAGCCTATATCATGATACGTGCATCACAGCAATGTCTTTGAGAATGATGCGATATTTTCCTACGTTTCCAATTACATTCCTTTTACTTATTTCATTTTAAACCATTAATATACATCATTTTGTTGTTCTTGTTATTATGACTAACACAGCTAGCTGTTAGTTCTTTTTCTTCTGTTTTTTTTTTATGACCAATATTTGGTCAGCTGCATCATAGTCACCAGTCCACGTGAAACTTGGTGTGGTTGTAGTCCCAGATGTCCGATACGAAATATAAGTTTCGTGTCCCTAGACAGGCATTGCCCTAGCACCCTCTGAAGTGGGGGAGGCTCAAAGCACTTTTTGGGTAATAGCTTTGCCAAACATTATGAACCTCTTATGGCAAGTTGGCCCCTAAACAATTACAGTTGATTTGTGGAGTAGCACCACCCAGTGAATAATGTTCAAAGCACTAGCCAATAATTTGTGATGTAGAATCTCAAACTTTTTCCACACAATTTCAGACCCCCACATCACTACCACAGTCTTTACAGACACCAAATTTTGTAATTTCGTCCATGAATTCTCTCACTTTATGTAGTAGTCATATTACACACCACTATGCAGGACATCTAGTCTAGAAATTCTAAAAACAAATAAGGGCCAGGTTTTTAACTGAGCACTCACATTGACAGATTACAATTAAAACCTCTATTCGCCCTGTTGTAAACGTGGTAGTGGGTAACAGAATTACTGGACTATCTGTGATTTTTGTTCCATCTGATTTAGTCAGGTCTCTAAATGTTAAATACTGCATGTACACAAACAGTTTAAGCCTTTGTGCATTTCAATGAGCAGTAAAATAACGTCAAATAATATCCTATCTGAATTGATATATTGGCAAAGTTTGGGCAACATCCTGCACGACAAGCGGTTTTGCACTTCGTCAGGGAATTCCAGGAAGTACTCACACTTTTCTGTATTCTGTCATCGAAACTGGCAGAGCTTAAAACATTCAGTAATTCAAACCAGAACAATCCATAGCAGTAACACTGTCAAGGTCTCTGTACTCCAAAGGAGTCTGACACATCCTCCTCCTACTGCCATGTCTCATCTTGTCCACCGAACACTCATACGAACGTCACACACTGGCTGACTACAATTAAACCATTTTGGGGGTGGGAGCTAAATCACAAGGCCTTTAAGTTGAGAAGTGTTACCAAACTGCACCTTTTACTCAAATACGACCTGTAGCTTCTGCCCAACAATCTTGCAATTGTTGCTGATTTTTAGCATTCCAGATTTTTTCCCAGAAACACTGTCTAAATATACCTCAAGGCTTCCGAGTGGCGCAACGGTAACGCGTTCGCCCTATCATCCGGAGATTGCTAGTTCGAATCCGGGTGATGCTATAGCTGCCTGTAGCCGGGAGCTCAGAGAGTAAGATAGGCCGTGCTCTCAGGGTGGGAGGGGCAGCATACGTTCTCCCTCCATGTCACTCAGCGCGGCACTGTCCAGTCACGGGCGTCTGTGAGCTCATGCATACAAGAGGTGGGCGGGAGCTTTTCCCTCCGAGTGTGTTAACTGCTCCCGAAAGTTGCATGAGCAGCAGCTCGAAAAGAGGCGGCGCAATGCATCACGTGTATCGGAGGAAGCACGCAATGGAAGATGAAAGCACTGACAGGTGGGAATTGGAGACGACTAAATTAGGGAGAAAAATCAGGCGAAAAAAAGAATTTGGTTGCCTAAGATTAACACACATCCCCACATGTAAGCCCTACAGAGCAGAGAATTTCATTCTCATTACTTTCCAGTTTGAAAGTTTAGTTTGGTTGTGGTGATATCGCAAACCCTAAGGTGGTATTCTTTTGAAGTTTCTATATGGCTGCAGCCCTACCAGTGAGACATCATACAGACAGCACAGAGCTAGTGATGGTACATGCGATACCAAAGTTCCACGCCCACAAGAGAACAACTACAAGCGACTTGCTGTCCACTAGTCCGGCTGTAGAGTCCGACTGAAAAACTTACAACAATGGAGCAGCCTAATCAACGCACTCATTATTCAATGCCATAATTTTTGCAAACCACAAGATGTTGCTGTTTTCATCATGTCAAGGCTTCAAATAATTTCTCAAACAGTTTTCAGACAACTTTTTCAATTGCATAAATAATAACAAATATTGTTTTTGTGAAGATAAAGCATTTATTTCATCATTCTGGTTTCATGATGGTGGCTTCGTGCCTTTCTGGCACCAAACCATGTAGTATAAATCTCCATGGTAACATAGACATCCCTAATTGTTGAAACTCGCTTTAGCACTAGCACGGCCGGATTTCCTCGATCCTGAGGAGATCACCCCTCCTTCTTGCCAACACTTAGAGGGCCAACAGACAACTTTTGTTATGTAAATTAATGAGAGAAGAGCATTGAGGATACAGCTGTAGTATGTGTAGTCTTTCCACCCCCCTCCCTCCCTCCATCCATCTGTCTTGTCCGTCTATACATACATACACTATATTGCCAAAGGTATTCACTTACCCAACCAAATCATTGAATTCATGTGTTCCAAGCAATTGGGAACAGCAGCAACAACAGCGCAATCAGATTTGGGGACGGCCCCTTCCTTTTCCAACATGACTGCACACCAGTGCACAAAGCAAGGTCCATAAAGACATGGATGAGCAAGTTTGGAGTGGAAGAATTTGACTCCTGACCTCAACCCAGTAGAACACCTTTGGGATGAATTAGAGCGGAGACTGTGAGCCAGGTCTCACCCAACATCAGTGTCTGACCTCACAAATACACTTCTGTAAGAATGGTCAAAAATTCCCATAAACAGACTCCTAAACCTTGTGGAAAGTCTTCCCAGAACAGTCGAAGCTGTTATAGCTGCAAAGGGTGGGCCGACATCATATTAAACCCTATGGATTAAGAATGGGATATCACTCAAGTTTATATGCGTGTGAAGGCAGGCAAGCGAATACTTTTGGCAATATAGTGTATATAAAATATCCTCAAATCAAAGGTGATCACCATCCAAATCATTTCTAATGTACAGCACCGCTCTAAATTTAGGCCACACCCCCTAACTGAGTCTGATGTTGCTGTGGTGTGACACCAAACCAGAAATATGCTCAAGACAGTGATTTGAACTATGAAGTTTTTTCTCTCTTGTCACTCTGTCCTTTTATTTATGTTCATAGGTAACAGTGTCATAAAAATAACATCTGAGAAGACAAAAGTATAGCACAGGTATAGCACAAATGTTACACAAGCTTGTGTAACAAGCTGTTATTCACAGTTATTCATCTTTCTGACAGCCATTACGCATAACTGAGGCTTCTTTTGTTTGTTTTGGATGCAGGGCTCGTTTCTATGTAGACTTTGTGTATTGTCTTTAAACAGTAATCAGAAACTAAGAGCAAAACACACTGTTGCTATCATAGGCGTCTCAGTCTCAACACGCACTGGCCTCACTCATGAACTCACATGAGCCTGGCTTCAAACTGAACTGACATTGCCAGAAATAACTGCCCTCAGCTATCATTACCATCCCTGCTCTGCCAAAATAACGTCAGCCATTAGGAGCATGTCTTTGGTGCACACACATGGAGACCAAGGACCACGTGCACAGTACTGTTCATTCATTCCGAGCCAGGAAGCGCGTCACTACATGCAGGTAACGACGGTAAAAACAAGGACAGAGGCAGGGACACAGGACATGATGACCTTCACAAGGATTATTAAGGCTGGTTGCAACAGAGTAGAAGACACTCTAAAACACGAAAAAAGAGTTCAGTGCTAAAGAGTCACAGAGATTTAGACTAGCTAGAGATTTGTCCTTAAACAGAAGTCTTTATTTACAAAACAGAGTTTGAGTCTGAATTACACATATTAGACAGAGAAACTGTGCTACTTGGTGAAGAAGTGAGTTTTTACCTAGGCCAGCAGAGCGTGCCAGAGCCTGGTGTGTCCTGAAGAAGCGCACGCATGGCACTTTTGCAGTTCGGACCGAGGCTAGTCCAGTGAAGAGAGGGCTGGAGCAGCTGCTGGCAACCACACGCAGTACACTCGCCATCGGAGACACGAGGAGGAGCTGGGCAGCCGGTTCAACCCTCCTCCTGCACACAGCACACACAGAGTGAACCCAGCCCCACTGACCTATCCCAGCATGCCCTGCACAGTCCCACCAACCCCAGCTCAGGAGACCTACCATGAGGTCACACACATTCATTAAAAAAAGTTACACCAACGCGTGTCTGCACAAGATATGCCCTTGCCCAAGCCATAGTAAAAGTCTCCTGCCAAGTTAAAGGGCTTGTTAAAATTGAAATTAAAAAAATAAATAAAAAGATTAAAAAAACAAGTACACACTCAGATGGCATATCAAAGTACAGTTACAGTGTGCAGTGAGTGATAAGAGTGATAAGAGCCGGTTTTATAAGCTTAGTCAGTTCAGAGCACTTGATCTGCCCTTGGGAAAAATCCCAGACTTGTTCAAGCTCCACCATATGACCCATCTTTCTTTCCATTTCCACTTCATGCAGTACATGAGTACACGGCCTGCAAATAAAGTGCCCTTTCTTTTCCTTTCCCTTAAGAGATCATAGGGTTATGAAAGATTTATCATAAAGTATCAGGTAAGAAAACTAAATGTTGAAAAGAAAAGAAAAGAAATGAAAAGAAAAGGGGAAGTGTTGAGACCTTGCTAACTCAGGATATAACTATAAGAATCTATTCAAAGTTTGTTGGACACCTTAAATAACAACTTCCCACGAAATGAATTATGCACAATAAAAAAACTAAACAGTAAATCCAGTGATAAGGTAATAAGGACATTACTGCTACACGTCCTTGTTTTCTGCTTTCATTTCCCAGTACGTCACTGATAAAACGTTATAAAATGTTAAGTTCAAGTGCAAATATTAAAACTTACTTAAATCGAATTAGATACTCCGAACTATTTATATAGTTATTTATACCTCAGAAGCCCAGCTGGCAGAAACGCCGAGTGGCACAGCGCATTTTCTGACCTTGACCAAATCCAAACAATTGGATTAAAAGCATAAAATAAAACCGTGCACAGAGATTTGAGAATGCAAATCACATTTCCATGAGTGTGCGTGTGTGTGTGCTGATTACACTAACACAGCGTTATAATTGAGCAGGGTTGTGATTGTGATTGTGCTGTGCAGAGGCGGGCGCCATAAATACACATACACAGACATAATAAGCGCCTATTGAACTGCACACTAGCTTGCTAATCTGCTAACTCGAAATCACAGATTCAAAGATTAATCTCACTTACAAATAATCAACCCTAAAACATTATCATTGAACTCGATTAAAATGCAGAGTGTTATTATAATCTAACAGTACAATAAAGCAGCAGTGTTTGGTTAAAGGACGCCGGTATGTGGGACTAACCTTCAGTGCTGCACACAGAGTGGTGAAGCCGAACGTGCTAGGCGGAAGTAAAAAAAACAAAAAGCGTGTATGCTCGCATGTGATTGGCTAGTCCTTATTTACGTCGGCGCCAAACACCTCCTTTACAAGTGTAAAGTTTAAAAAGAGCGGGATTCACGCATTTATTTTCATTCATTCGTATTCATGGATTTTTAGAGCAGGTGTCTGTGGTTTTGTTTCACAAACCGAGCTTGGTTTAGACTGAATTCAAAGTTTAAGGTTTTTATCATGTGAGCCGCAGGAAAGACCAGCTGCTTTGTCGTTTAATAAGTTTGGTTGCAGTTGAGAGAGGGGGATGTGTGTACCAATACTCAGTTATACCGCGATATATCGGTACATAATAGGATATATATTGTATATACATATATTTACAAACATATATTCACTACGCATGCCTGAAAACTTGCCGGTGGGGGGGTGGCTTAACCAATGGAGCATTTATAAAATGATTTGCAGTGGCAAAAAAAGGCAAATAAATTATACCAGATATGCTAGATCAGCGGTTCTCAAACTTTTTTAATGTGGGGCCCCCTTTGTGGATGGTAAGTGCCACTGTGGCCCCCCGGCCCAAA
>JAOVVG010000020.1:16602206-16612905 GCA_028566375.1 Leptodoras nelsoni
TACATAGATTTGAGATCTAATTTGTCTGAGAAATAAAGTGGGAGTAGATTAATAAAAAAGTAGAAATGGTAAGACATGATTACATTTAGCCCACAAATACTTCCATCCATCCATTTTCTTAACCATTTATTCCTGTTCAGGGTCACGGGAGAGCCTTTTTCTCAAGCAGTGTTGGGGCACAGTGAGGACAAAAGAGAAGCGTAGATGTTATATCCAGAAGATTTTATGGGCCTGGCATGTCTCTGACACATGAGTGATTATATATATATATTGCTTATGTTTATAGGTTATGTGTTACTACAATCTACTAAGACAATATAACCTTACCACATTAAACTGGACAGGACAATTGTTTTTAGAACAATAAAAACAATAAAATAAAAACACAGCATGTACTCTAAAAGTTTATGTAAAGTCTCACAACACAAGTTAATTCAGTGTCACCTGAACATGTGCTTACATACAGTAGATGGGCTAAAAATGATAAAATGTGCCCATTTATACAAAGGAGTTATATACATGCTCCCAGTCATAAACTTATACTCAAAAAGGAAAGTGCCAAGGTTGCCAGGAAATGACTGTACATTTTACAACGTTTCTTTTACACTATAGTAATCTGGAACCCAGAAACTTGATAAGTGAACATTTTCTGTTTTAAGAAGGACACTGCCCCTAACTGGCAGCCTATAAAATTCACACATAAAGCAACTAAATATTTCTGTGCATTGTTGAACATTCATGTAACTTTAAAACTTTATACATATATAAAACCTTTATACATGCAGTATATACAGCATTGTCTTTTACTACAGATCATCACAGCCAAGCGAGCAGGGAGACACATTCAGATTCTACTAGGACCAGTTTTAGAAATGCATTAAAAAATAAATGAAGAAAAAAACATCAAATTAAAACCTAAAGCTTAGCTAAATTACACACACAATTACACAAGAAAATAAAAAAACATATCAATTATATCAAATATATCATTTTAACAAAACCATGTGTGCAGCAAAATGTTGTTCTTTGCCCCATACTGGTGTTCTAATTTCATGGGAATGTTTATTTCTTCCTTTCTGCTATTTATATCCAGTAGTGGATGCTGTAGTGAAATCTGTTCACATTGCACAAATCTGCACTTTTTAGAATAGAAGAACTTATTATAGACCAGTGTATCTTAACCCTGGCCATAGTGTACTCTTTACAGTTTTCATTACTAAAACATTATTGTTTTACTGGTAAAATATATGATCTGGACTACAAGCAATACAATATCGGACTACTTTGATCTAAAGGTATAGGCTCAGTAGAGTTTTGTGTTAAAGCTACTGTAGATGCTTCATTTATTTCAGATGACGACTGTGTGCTTCACAATGCCTGCTCATAATCCATTCTGTGTGCTGAATGATATTTTTAGTAGATTAAAAATTATGATTGGACAAAAAATAAATAAATAAACAAGTCCTGCACGCAGTTGCACGCAGACGTATTATAGTTCTGTGAGCAGATCGTTTATTTCCTTAAGACAGTCTGTCTTGAATGGTTTCCCATCTGTTGGAGATAAGAGGAGGCTCCTTAAAAAGAAAGGCAGTCTGTGAATCATCTTGCAGGATTGGCTTTTAAAGTATAATGTGTTTTATGGTAGGATGAGAATTGAGACTTTTTCCCTCTGTCCTACTGATGAGCTATTTAGAGGTCAGAGCTTCTGCACTCTCAGCACTAATATGGGCTGTGGCCTAATCTCTCCACAGTTATAAAAAAATTCACACATTTCCTCCTTTTTTTGGACGAGTCATCATTTTTATTGTGATGAAGTTTCATTAGTTATGAATAAGGAGTGGGATTTTTGCAGCGCTTGAGAGGAATAAGAGTCTGTAGGAGTCTGTAGGATAGATTGTATTTAAATATAACAGTGGCCCTGTTATTATCTGCTATTGGAGGAGGATGCGGGGGGTGGGGGGTGGTGGTTATTTATTTTGCTGGCATGGTTTGCCTCCACTTGTCCCCGTAGAACGAGGCATCACTGCAACTCAATACAACATTCTTCTGACTGATCACTTTTATCTTATAATGAAATATGTCTATCCTGACAGGTGTGTTCACATTCCAGGATGACTCCGGCACATTGACAGGGCATGAAGACTAACAGAGTGGTTTGAGGTAAATAAAAATGATCATATGCTAAATCATATGCTGTGGCCTTCACACTCATCAGATCTCAATCCAGCCGAACACCTATGACAGATTTTGTGTGTTCATCAAAGCATCAAATCTTTAGAAAGAGCAAGGTGCATTACTCCAGTTCAAACCCAGAGACTTATACACACATTCTAGCTGTTCTGGTGATTTGTGCCAGCCCAATATCTTGCTAACACACATTGTTTTTTACTGTCATTTGTCCCCGTTCTGTAGGTATTTACATATTATGACTAAAGGTTAAATAGCTAGGCTGTATTCATTAACTAAATCTGTAATCATCAGTCAGCACATGCTTGTGTGTATGTGTATGTGTGTTTGTGGTCTATGTGTGTGGTCTTTAGTATGATTTAAAACAAAACAGGCCTGAGTGGTAGTAAAGGTGTTGCAGCAGAAACAAAATCTTGTCTGCTGTCTGTCTTTGGAAAGAACAGAAGCTCAGTATGGAATACGCAAATGACAGAGATGGAGCAAGTGATAGGCTTTTGTGTGAGCCGCAGTCCATTGGCCGTGAGGGGAAGTAGCAAGCAGCACCCGTTCGTGAGACGACGAGGAGCCTCTCACACAGACAACATCTCACACAGCAGAGCTAGTGAAATCAGTCTGTGAATCAGACATAACAGGAGCCCACTACCGTCATGGTAAGTCAAGTTTTCTGTCTGTCCTTTTTCCTGTTTTGGTACAGAGCAGGTTGTCAGTGCTGGAATTTATAGCACTAAGTAAAAGTGGATTTGTACTCCTATTTGTAGTGCTGTAGTTTCTCTTGGTCATCTTTTTGGCAAGCTAATTTATGGGTGAATTTCCATAACGCCACTTTGCCTGAAGGACGTGTAGTGTAGTCAGGTTACTGTATGCACTACAAAAATGCATATAGCATGTTTTAACCTTTATTTGTATTTCAACCAAATGGTCTCCATGTGGCAAGTTGAAACCGGTTTGGAAGTTCTGGGGAGTTTTTTTTTTTTTGCAATATCAAACAGCATTGTGAAAGCCAGCAAATTTTTCTGCTTGCTTCATCAACAATTCTTCCTCTTTGCTTGTAACACCACATACTCTTCTCACAATTCTTACATACAGTGTATGCACTCTTCTGGCTGTATTTTCTCCTACACTACTGCTCTAGTTACTTATTACTTCCACTGGGCCGATTGTAACCGTAGACACGTATTTGGATAGCTCGCCAATATTACCAGAATGTTTTCAAGTCCTGTAGGGAAAATGTTAACATGGAAACATGGACAGAGTTTCACGAGACACTGGAATTTCCCTTTCCTTCTTTCCTTAAAATTATTTTTATGGGTTCAAGGGTTCAGGTGCCGAACATGTGCATAACAACAGTTTGTTAATGTTTTTGTCTAAACCTTAAGCAGTCAGAACTGAAATTCTCTGTGTTTTATAGAACTGCTTATGTTCCGAGTGCTCCTTTGAATGATGCCTTCATCTCTTTCACACTGTTCACACAAGTACAGGCATTGCTTTGCGTTGTTGAACTCTGAGTGGTCAGAAGGTGTTGATTGAATTTTCTATAACAGTCTGACCACAGTGCAGCTTCAACTCACAAGTTTATATTACTATGTCCTTTCTCATATGTTATCGTTTCTATAGTAACATGTTCACAAGGATGCGTAAGGAGGATACAAAATATGGGTTGTCTTTTAACGGAGGCCTATTATACCCATTACCCAAGTGATTACAGTTCCCTGGAGTCTTAAATAAAATGTCTGTGACATTCGTTGGTCAAAATCACACATGGATCAAATATTACAGCTGCCATTTCACCCTGTCTAGAACTGCTCTTTCCAACACTCAGTTTCAGTGCCTGTTGCTTTAATGAGACACTGACCACCCCGCTCCCTCTGATGCAGGGGCGCCATTTTAAATGCATGAAGACTGGCCATATGTGCAACAATATTTACTTTTCTCAACTGATTTTAATGAGTTGTTTTTATATTCAAGGGTGTAAGTATTCAAGTATCATCTATGTGGAGTACAAAAAAGGCTCCAGTTACTCTGAATCCCGATAGTTAGGCATTAATTGCTGCTAGACACTTGAGGAGTACGGTTACATGAACTGAATTACTTTTCATTTCATTCAAAGTAAATGAAGGTTATAAGTAGTTAGGTACATAGCTTTTTAGCACACACAAATAGGTGTTTGCTAACTGGTTTTTGGGACTTTGCTGTCTAAAATAAAGTTTATCCACTCAACTGCTCTGTCATAAATCATATGCTGTGGCCTTCACACTCATTAGATCTCAATCCAGCCGAACACCTATGACAGATTTTGTGTGTTCATCAAAGCATCAAATCTTTAGAAAGAGCAAGGTGCATCCACTCAACTGCTCTGTCCTCTGAGGTTGCAAGCCAATGTAGTGACGTGTAGATGCGTGCTTGTCTGTACAGCCAAAAGCAGTGCATTTCTCAGGCATTTCCTTAACTTCAACTAGCACTAAATAAACGAACAAAAAACGGCACCTATTCGCAAATGTGAATCTCAAGCTGTGGGTGGACATACTCACACAGTAGGTGGAGATATTCACATGGGAGGGCTGTATCATTCCAGTGATTTTGCTAGTTATGTAATATATGATATAGGTTCTAAAACAGAGCATTAAAGTGCATGTTTTCTGTACCAGGCAGCATTCAATGAACTGACCTGGTTTTCAGGTTTTAAAGATGGCAGGTTGGTAGGAGCAGTGGCAGCCCAGCTGGTTAGGGTTGTCAATCAGAAGTTTGAGAGTGTGAGCTCCAACATCAGGGCTGCTGCTGTTGGGCCCTTGAGCAAGGTCCTTGACCCACTGCTCATCCCAGTCACTGAGGGGTGTAATTCACACAGTGCCAGTCCCAAACCCAGGGTTGTGTCAGAAAGGGCATCCAGCATAACAGCCTGCACCAGACCAATATGCGTTGAGCCCAAGGAATGGGAGCAAGCCATTTAAAAGGAGAACAAAAAACAGGTTGTAGGCTGGTAGGCACGACCTAATACCCAACTGCATGTGCACAAAGCCTTAAAAATATGACCCCTGTAACACAGAAAAACATAATTGTTTATATGATTAAGGTTACTTTTTGTAAGCAGTTGTTTATGGAAAGAGTCTCCATTGTCAACACTTTGTAACAATCAAGTACAACCGTAATGCTGTAACTTTCCTGTAAGATTTCTGCCTGAGCAAAGTCTTTTGGACAGACAAGTTTGCATGTGAGGGTTTATATATATGAATAATTGTTTAAAGCTGCTATAACCTATCAGATATCATTGCTGCGGCATAGGAAGAATAAACACTTCTGGACATCTCTGGTTTATCAGTGTGGTAGCAGTAAATCTGCTTCATTACATATCCCTATCGTATATAATTTCTTATAACAACAAAACATATTTAATATGTATTGTAATAGATTCTGTAATAGAAATATTACAAAGGCACAGGACTACTGTCTTTGTCTTATAAAGCCAATATAGAGAGATATATATAATAAATAATATAATAATATATATAAAAGATCCTATATATAATTCCTATAACCCTATATAAATCTATTTCTGTCTACTTATTGTTCCTCTTACTAACATAACACATGCTGCTGTAACTGTGATCTGAAATGTGTGAATTTACTTTGTTTATGCATATGGCTGACCATTCATACCGGCGTGGCAGGCAGAACAAGGATAACCCAGCAAGTAGGATAAGATCAGATATTTACATGAAAAAGTCTCTGTCTGGGGGGAGGACGTTCATTTTACTATACTGTGACTCAAGCATTTCATCCAGGTTACAGGAAGTACATACGCCACTCTCATTATAGCAACAGTGATAGTGTAATTGATGTTGACTAATGCCTGTTCCTTTGTCGAACACAAAACTTCTGCTTTCTCTTCTGTTCATTTCTCTGAGAATTAACATCCCAGTTTGTAGTGAGCAGTGTTATATTGTCTTTCCTGCACTTATCTGCACTTCCTGGTGTTAGCTCTGTTCCCAGTCCTGCAGCGATCATTATTCAGGGTGTGTCCGTGCACCTGTCCAGCTGCCACTCCACACCTGATAACTGCCTCTCAGTGCCAGCAAAACAACCAAGTGGGGCTTTCTGATCTGCTGCCAGGACACGATGAAAGGGGTATATTACCTCCTGAAAAGCTTATATAGGGGGTATAGGTGGCCCCCGGGACAGCCATGGGCTTGTGGTTAAGGAACCAGCCTTGTGACCGGAATGTTACCGGTTCGATCCCCGCAACCGACAAGACACGACTGAAGTGCCGTTGAGCTAGATTCCTAACCCCCAACTGCTCCCAGGATGCTGTGGACGAGGCCGCCCTCTGCTCCGGGCTAGTGTGTGCTTACTTCACTAGTGTGTGTGTGTGTGTGTGTGTGTGTGTTTCACTGGACAGATGCAGAGAACAAATTCCTCTGTGTGCAAGCACAGTAGGCCAATACTTCACTTTCACTTTTTTTCACATATTCCCTAAGGGCAGTTTCATGGTAGCATTAAAAAGGAACTGACAATCTGAGAAAAGGCCACTTTGTCATAATTTGCTAGTTTTGTTTTGTCCAAATCTATCTGTATCTCTTTCCTGGCAGTGCTGTCGACATGGTAACTTTGTGACTAGATGTGGTGTGTATTTAGACCTCTTTAATGGCTTTATTTTGTAAAATAGCCTTTATTTGGAGCATGCATTAATAACTGCGCTGCACTCCATACAAACTGGAGAGCCCAGTTCACATTACCAGTGTTTCCCAGTGACCCAACAACTGAGCACCACTGTTCACAGTTTTACCAGTTTGTTCCAGTTCCAGGTAGACATAAATAAACCAATGCTGGTAGAATTAATAGATAGAGACACTGAACTGTCATCCATAAGAATTGCACTCTCTCTCTCTCTCTCTCTCTCTCTCTGTACCTCTTTTCTTCTCATATAGCCCCAGTGCTTCAGTCTGCCTTCTTCTTAATTGTGTTTTTTGTTTATTTTCATAACTGTGACTAATTCAGAGGGAGTAGTGCACAGCACAGTTACTTTCACCAGCAAACCAAAAGTACACAAAAAGTGCATTTTTGCTTGGTTAGAAATCAAACCAGAATCTAAGTCATTAAAAATGAACAGTTATTATTATTTCTTAAATTTAGGGCTCTTCAATCAAATGTTTTTTTTTCTCTGTTTCTCACAAAACCCAGAACAGGGTGATACAGTATCACTCTCAGAGGCAGGTCATCTGCTAAAACCAGAGTGGGTTTCATTTCAGATAACACATTCTCTTACAGACGGAACACTGCGCAGCTTCCTGCTATTTATGTTTAATGTGTTTAATATACTCAGTTCCTGTGTGATCATAGTCAGACTTGTAGTTTGGTGAAGCCAGCACAGAGTAATTCATATAAGAGGCCATCATATTACAGAAGAGCAGGTAAAAAATCACATTTGATCTCATGGATGCTTATGATATTTGCTTTCATTGTTTCATTAATGTTTAGACTGCAGTGCAGAGATCTGGTTTGCAGTTGGCAGGTGTTGTTCTAGAACAATGAGCGTGGTGTAGCATGGTGTGTGTATAGAGTACAGGCATATAGCACAGATTTTAATTAGGAAAATTATCAAAAGGACAGAGTTGACTACATTTTTTGTAGCTGACATAAAGCTAGGAATGCATCAGTGGTAAATCAGATGAAACTCTGCCCCAAATTCATTCATTCAAAAACATTTTATGTCTGATGTTTACTTCATAGTTTTGCACTGGAGATATGACATTAAAGGAAGTCTGTTACCCAGAATATTCCTCCTGCTTTTTTTTTGATATATAAATGTTCTTTTGATGTATAACATTTATACACCAAATCCTTTGGTGTATAAATCTGTTAATGTATTAATATTAGGGGTGGGACTTGATTAAAAAAATTAATCTAATTAATTAGAAGCTTTGTAATTAATTAATCAATCGAAATTAATCACATTTTAATTGCATTTCAATATTTAACATGAGATATATTAATTTAAGTTTGAATGATGAATGAATTAATGAACATAAGCATAAACTTCAACATCTTGTTTATTTTTTAATTAAGTTATCATTACTGACCTGCGTGCTAGCCCCAACATGTTTTGCGTTGAGGTGGTAACGAAGGGTAGAAGTCAGAGTGCGAGTTACCCCATCATACCCCTGGTACTGGGTCTTCCCCCAGTACCCCCCGTAATTCGAACTATGGTGGAAGTGCTCCTGTGATAAGCGAACATTCCACGGTGCAAAAGTGTCTCATGCGTTAAATGCGTACATTATTTTAGTTCGTTATTTTCCCTGTAATTAATTAATCGAAATTAACGCATTAAGTCCCATAATTAATATTGAACAAGTACCAAAGTAAATAAAGACCTTCTCCTAGTTCTGTTTCTAATCCTCATCTTCTTGATTTATGGTCACCTTTTGCAGGACAACAAATCAGACGTGAAAGCCATTCGGGCCCGTTTCCAGACTGCAGGTGTATCAATGGAAGGAAGTTCTGTACGTCCAAAAACCCCCGTCCACCCAACTCTATCAGGTCCCATGGTGCTGTCCAAAAAGCCCACGCTGGAGGTCAGTCTCTCGGGTGGTGCTGCTGCTGCTTCTAATGCCACCAGCCCAAAACCCAGCTATGTGAAGAACATAGTCTCCAACAACAGTGCGCCAGAGTTGAAGGAGTCTCCGAAGCCTAAATCCATTGCCAGCAGGTTTGAGAATGCAGCTGCAAATGAGGACAGCAAACCTCCTTTTCCTAAATCCTTGAAACCAAAACCACCAGATTCCAACCAGAATGGTGAACTGAAATCAAAGGTCCTGTTACAAAAGCAGCTGGTAACAGATGCCAAGAACACAGTCCCCAAGCCACCGCAAGTGACAACCAAACCTTACAAGAGCTTCAAACCTGAGAGCAATGAAAGCCCTGCGAACAGCATCGCAACGCCTCCAAAAATGCCTGCAGCCCCCAAACCTAAGCCTAACATCAACATGTTTCGGCAGCCACCAGAAGACGACAAGGAAGAGGATAATGTGGCAAAATCATTCTCAGGCTCAAATGTAAAGCATTCCAGCTTCCGTACTGCCCAAAATCTCTTCAACAAAACAGAAGAAGCGGCAAAGGTTGAATCCAAATCACAAAGCTCGAAAGAAGCCCAAGTGCCAGGTCCTTTGGTCCCACGAAAAAAACCTAGCTACAAGGGCAAACCCTCTGGACCTGATGGGCAGACAGTGAAAGATGATCCTTTAGCGCCAAAAAGAAACCCTTTGACTAACCTTCTTGCTCTCGGCAATCCGCCGAGCAAACCTAACAGACCACCTAAAGTCAACCTCGAGAAGTTCAAGAAGGGCGCAGAACCGCCAAGCGAGGGTGAGTACAGAATTTTTCTGTCATTTGACAATCTGAACTGTTAAACTCGACATGTTGCGACATGAAGGACAGTCTTGATAGTAGTAAGACATGTCCACAATCAAATATTCCTGCTTCCACCAGTCTGAGCTCCCTGTAATAATGCACGTTTTATTCACAATGATATTGTGAGTGAGGGGGAAAAAAAACAGCAGCAGGCTAGTGGACAGAATAGTTTCTGTTGTCAACTTCCTTTTTGCCCTTCAAGTTGGGAGTAGGTGTCACATGGTATTCTGCTACATCCTCTACTGTTCACAGCTCAATGTGTGATGACCCAGAATACTCTGTGGTTAAAGATCTCTAGTTTATTTACAGGGTCACAATTTGATATGTACAAAATGTATCATGTACAATTTTACATTCAAAGACTATGAACTATTACTCACTAGTTTAGATGACACATAACCTCCAGGTTTATTGTTATACTAGTTGTTATAAACACTTTTTCAGTATAAAAATTGTTCTGTACTCACTGAATAAACATTTAACTTCCTTGTTTTTTGGTCGTTGTATTGTCAGCTGAAGTACAAGAAATTGGGAAGCGCAAAACAGGAACAAAGCGGAGAGAAAGCTTTCGTTTTTAGACACTGCTGTATAAGTTAGATCTTAGTTCAGCTGGTTCGTGGTTGCCAGTCTTAGCAGATTTCAGCAATACTGTTGGCAAAGACAGACTCCACAGTCTGGTTGTATTGGGATGATGCCAGACAACTGACACGAACATGAGTGCATTATTTTGAACAGTGAGATTACTGAGACTCCATTTACACCTGGTCATTTCATGCATCTTCTGTATGAACTGTACGTCTCCGGTCATGTTATGTCATACTAATTATACTATACTAATACCCAAAGTAAATTTTTATTTTTGCTTGATCAGGAAGATGGTTGCATCCAAGATAATGCAAATGGGGTCTGTACTGCAAAAATGTCCTGTAGATTTACGATTACCAATCACTCATTTTTAACCTTTGTTATGTCATGCTTCAAACTTTCCATTCACTGATCTGACTATGCCATCAACACACTAGAACTTGCTTGTAGTACAGAACAGGCCAAAAGTTTGGACACACCTTCTCATTCAATGCGTTTTCTTTATTTTCATGACTATTTACATTGT